>JAYRBW010071850.1:0-22499 GCA_036023295.1 Invenusta paracnida
CCGAGGCGTGTCCCTATAAGACATAGTTCCGAGGCGTGTCCCTATAAGACATAGTTCCGAGGCGTGTCCCTATAAGACATAGTTCCGAGGCGTGTCCCTATAAGATATACTCATGCGAGGGGGTGACTCGGTCTCGTATTGTTGAATTAAACGACTTACCTATATTTAAACGGTGGTCTCAGAAAACTTCTTCCACATAAAATCTGTACCTTTAGTCAGGTTTTCTGTGACCAGACTCTTAGTCGGAGTCATTTCAACCAAGGTTTTAAACCGGAGTTGTAGTAAAAAAACTCGACTATTTTTTTTTATCACCTCACCCTCTATGTCTTTGAATATGTATAAATATAATTACTTAAACTGTATTCCAGCAAAAACATGTAATATTATTGCATATTACGGTCCTTAGCGTTCAGATTGTAATATATTTTTGTAATTCTTGTCGCTTCTGATAACAGAATGCTGATCAGCTGTCTACGAAGCGTACCGGATAAACTTTAACGCGTCATCAAATGCAGCATGAAGCTGACAACCAATCAGAATAAAAGTTGTGCTCCCATTGATCAAAAGCAAAAGTGTTGCATTAGTTTGGTAGACAGTAAAAGGCTGCTCAAAATAACTACATTGCTCTAATTTATATATTATACAGATTATTGAAAATAAAGTTGTGCTCATAGATAATAATACCAAGAGAGTTCACTCTGTCAAAAAGCTTAAATATGTTTGCCTAAATATTCAAAGTTCGCCATTTTATATTCCCATCAATGCGATGGTAATTTACGTTCTAAAGCAGAATAAATAAAGATCCAATTTCAAACTGACAAATGTAAATGATATAAAGTGCTGATATGAAAAGTAAATATATAGAAATGTGCGCCTGAATTAGAGCTACAATAATATGTAAGTTATAGGAGTATAGCTTGAATAATAAAACAGTTTTTCGATAGCGGCAGATCACTAGTTTTGCCTACTTTTATGAATACGAAATAAAGTCCCGTACAATATAGGCTATGTATACCAAATAATGTAGGCGAAACTAGTTATTTGTTGCTATCGGAAACTTTCTTATTATTTAAGCTATACTTCTATAAATTACATATTATTGTAGCTGACATTCTGACGCACATTTCTATATTTTTGGTGCAGTTTCAAAATGGTGGATTTTCCGCTTGAATCAAAAGAGAGCCTTCTTTACAATCTTATATTCTTTGGTTATTATTGTGTGGACCAAACATTTATGGTTTTATATGACGCTATTATTATAATTATATAGCACGTGTTGTTGAATATAACTATTTTCGTTTTGATTAAATGACTTATTTAAATTTGATTCAAAATGGATTTTTATTAATAATATACTATTCAACACTTTTCATGGGAATAAAGTAGTATGTTACCTTAAATCAGAGAGGCAATTTTTTTAAAGCATTTTTAAAATTAAATTCGTAATCTACATGTTCGAATTACCTTGTCTGTAAAGTTTGATAGATGTATACATTCAAATGCGCTAAATGAACTCTCTTGGTATTATTACTCTATGATTATATCTCTCTAAATAAATTCAAATTTATCTAAAATTTAGATTTAGTATTATATAAGGCACGCTCACCTCTGACACACATCCCCTCTACACTGCACCCAACTTTCTAGTCGCTCAGTGCAGTAAATGTCACCAGCACGCCGAATGCATCATCCCAAAGATCTTTACAGGGCGCATGTTCTGCCGTTGTTTGCCCGGTTATAAGGGCGATGGCCAGACCTGCGCCCTCAAGAGCACGTCAGTATCGATCGGTGGCAAGACATGCACTAAGACTTGCGATCCTACTGGCCTCAACTGTCAGACCACCTGTAATTGCTCGACTGGGATGAAGATGATCGAGGACCGCTGTCTGGACTGCAGGAACTCCACCCATGGGATCAAGTGTCATGAACTGGGACGGTGTGAGTACGATGAAAAGTCGATGTTCTTCCAATGTCGCTGTCTCTTTGGATTCAGTGGCGACGGAGTCGAGACCTGTCTCAAGAAGAGTAAGTTCGGATCTTGGATTTGGGGAGGCATGTTTGACTGATTGCTTCAAAGAAATGATTTGCTATGATTTTTCAAAATTTCATTGATATTTTTCTTGATCAATTAGTTAATCGGGTTGTTTTTTTTCCTTAATTTCTTATCTTTTTTATTTCTTCTTTTTCTCTTTCATTCCTAGTTGTACATTTTTTGTTTTTAATAGTATGTTCTTCAATTATTTATTATTAATTTAAGTGATATTTATTATTTTCAAAGAAGATATTTATCGTAATGTGATACAAAGACTGTTTATATAAACTAACGATAAACAATTAACACCTAAACATATAATTTGCGTGATATAATATGTAATCTCTAACTAATTAGCATATAGGTACTGTAGTCCAGTAATTTTTTTACTATTAATCTTTATTTGTTGTTATTATTATTAAATCAACTTACTTTTAGAACAATGTATTTACCAATAGTAGAAAAACCCACAATGTGAAATTAGTGTTTTGTGGATTTTTGTACTATTATTTTCACGGTGATATGGTTTTTATTATTACTGATGTGTTTACCAACTTATTGATTTGGAATCAAATTATAATTAATAAAAATATTAAATCAGTACCTAATTATATTAATGATTAATTATTATTAACTTAACAACTTTCTTTAAACAAGAAATCAATTGTTTTAATTTTATGATTAGCTTTAAGCATGATACCTTAGATAAATGAAGTGATGGGAAAATATTTAGAAAAGAATTATGAATTTGATAATATTCTTCAAATTGAAGTTTAATACATTTTATAAAACTGGAGATATATAAAGCGATGGTTTTATCAATTTTTCGGCCAAATGTATAAACAAAATAAAATAATAAACTTTTGACTAATTGATATTTTATAAATCTGTATTTTTAAAATATATTATTACTACATAATGGCTATTACAATTGAAAAGAGTGTAATTGAATTAAACATAAATAATCATTTTTAACTTTATATTTATATTCAAATTTGCATTATTTATTGGAGATATATTTTAAATGCAAATACTGCATTGAACTCGCCAATATAAGTCACTCCTTTGAAGAGCACACATTGCATGTTATACTCGTATAGTCACCTCGCAACCCTCGACCCGCCTGTTACCCGCTTGTTCCTCACTCCCTCCCCAACCACGCATCCCCCCTCCCCCCTAGAACCCGAGTCTGTATGCACACCCCAATGTCACCCTCTGGCCACATGCGTGTGGCAGCGTTGTGCATGTCCCCCGGGCTTCATGGGTGACGGGGTTCGAACCTGCTTCGATTGCGCTCAGTGCGATGAGAATGCCGACTGTCTTCATGAGGAGCGTCGGTGTCGCTGCCGCGTGGGCTTCGCTGGTGACGGGAAAGTCTGCCATAAAGTCCAGATCGGTTAGTCTTGTTGATGTTTGATTTCCAGGTTGCCTGGTTCAACATGTTTCCTTGGTATGCAAAAATGTATACAGTACCTACTACAAATTTCATGGCACAGTTTCTACACTATACCCTTTTTTCTGAGGAGCTAGTAATTGTAGTGGGCGTGGGCTATACTGAAGAGATGTAGCTTGGATAAGAGATTATTGATTAGATAATTCTACAAATCGCTCATTATTAAACACTCAGTTTTTAATAATATACTAAAAAGTATTTGACTCTTTTAATTGTTAAATTGATGATTAAATTGAGAAAATAAAAATATTATTACAGGTAAAACTAAATTTATTTCCAGTAGAAGATAACGACATGTTGCGAGTATGACCTCAATATTAGTAAAATGATATCACATGTACTTGTATCATTTTCATGACTAAAAATAACATTATCCATCCTTATTCTTATTTTCTCATATTCTTGAAACTTAATATATCGGTTTACCTCAATAATAATTTGATATCATTGTGTGCATGTGACTATAATAATAATCATCGAAACTTTATCTACATGTATTATTTCACTTTGACGAAGTTTGCTTGAGTTGTCGAATAGAAAGGCCACGCATACAGCCCCCATTTTCTCTTGTTATTTAAGTTTTTAATTCTTTATGAAATGTTAAACTGAACATGATACTCTGATAGCGCATGCCATATTATTGTGATTTATTTCGTTCTCCTTCAAGTAAGTATTCATCAAAGAAATGCTATGTAAAGATTAAATTCTTATTAGTATGGAATATACTAGCTTTGTTATCTGAAGTAAATACCTAATACAAGTTAATATAAGTTAAATCAGTTTTCGTTGAGCGCTTTCCAAAAGTGGAAACGTTACTGATTCCTGATGTCGCTCTTTAGGAAACGTTCATTCCAAAAGTCGGAATTGTTCGGCGTAACCATAGAAATTAAGTAGGTCACGTATCTGATTCCCGGCACGCCTCTGCCCCAAACGAAGCGCAAAAATAAATTTGAATTTATATATATCAATAAAATAGTTAGTTTGAGTTTTAAAGAAAGTTATTTGCCTGAATAATATTTACTTTCTTCGTTCATTTAGTCTACTTACCGATTCATTTAAAAGTTGCTTTCGGTTTGATGCTCCCCTTTAAATTAAAGAGCGACAAAAAATTGTTCATTCCAAAAGTTTCGTATTTCTGTCAAAAAGAGCGCTCCAAACGATTCCACTTTTGGAAAAAGTTCATTGTTTATTTAGCTTTTCAAGATGTGCTTATTTCTCGTAGAATACAACATTTATATATTTGTATAAAATAGATTTCTGATTGAAGTTATTGTCTTAAAGTTGTTGTCTTATTGTCTTAATTGTCTTATTGTCCTAATAAAGTTTAGCATAATTTATTTCAAATAAATAATATAAGTATTATGAATAACATACTATTAATGAGTAGACAAGTACACTATTAAGAAAATTAAGTAACAAAATATTTATTGTTCTGCATGATTGCAACTTATTAGGTGTTGCTAATTTTGCAATTTTTGAATTTTATGACGTATCTAGGTATTAAGTATCTAAATATACTCGTAAATATCACAAACAAGTGCGAGCTAAAAGCTCTATATTGATAACTAGATGTACTGGCAATAGCTTAGTATAATATATACCCTTTGCAAATTCAGTTTAAGTCATATTAATAATTTGATTTAAGTAAACCCAATATTTTACAGCAAATTGGTAGGGCTCTTTATAAATATAAATGAACCGTACTGTTCATTGTGTATTGCGTATAATTTCTATATCTCGAAAAATGAATTAAATAGTTTATTTGCATGATACTAAATGTGTACATCAAAGTGTTATCTATAGAACAAGAGGAACGTCACAATAAATAAATGAATAAAAATTCGCTATATTTCTAACTATTTTTTGTATTTTTTGTATGTAAACGATATCAGATAAAGAATATAATTTATCCTTTAACATTTTTTTATATAATTGCTAAAATCAGCCGTAAGCAAAAACCCATCGTCTTGATAAATTGAAATAATTTTGTTAACACATTAAAGTGTAACGAGTATACTTGAATCATTGGAATGAAGCCAACTATTTCCATGTCCAGGGGAAGAGTCAGCCGGCACTTGCGAACCCAAGTGTCACAGTGAGGCCCTCTGCATCTCCAACCTCTGTGTCTGCAAGGCCGGTCTCATCGGTGACGGTATCCAAGCCTGCTTCAACTGTACCAAGTGTTCCACCAACGCTGAATGTGTTCCCAGACAGGGTCTCTGTCGGTGCCGTCCGGGCTTCCTTGGGGACGGGTTGGAGTGTCGTGTGAAGGAGGTCCTCGGTAAGTGCTAGACGTTGCTATTGGCGGGGATTGTTGAAGAGTTGTATCAATTGGTATATATATACATAAATCATAATTAATTAATCGCTGCATGCTCAAACTATTTAATCAATAATTCGCTCAATGCTGCAGCGCAAATCAGTTTGTTAAAACCAGGAGAATACATATCGGGGTTCGAACTTGCTACCTTCGGGTTTGAATGGTTGAAGAAGAGTGATATATACTTCTTGGTAAATTACATATTTTTACGAGACATAGGGAAAACCCTTTAAGCTTATTATAACTTTCTTAGTTCTCTCTTGCGTTTGCATATAATTAATGTCACAAATCACAAACATAGAAGTAATAATCATAATAATAAGTAGCAAGGACTACTTCAATGTTGCTTCCTCAACTTCAGATCGAGTATGCGGGATCAATGTCTGCCACAGGACGGCCAAGTGTGTCAACGGAGTCTGCCACTGTCCCGATGGCTATGTTGGCGATGGTGTGGACGTCTGTTTCGACTGCGGCGAGTGTCATGCTAACGCCACTTGTGACAAGGTCACCGGACAGTGTGCCTGCAAGAAGGGCTTTGTGGGCAACGGGCATTTCTGCGAGAGAGAAGGTAACATTACATACTCACTTTTTGTCGATGATTGTAAGTAGTATATACAATGTATAGAATAGAATAGTAAATAACCAAGAAAACTTAGTATTTCAGGAAGATATTTGCGCCAGCTTTCGCCAAGCCTATGTATATCTAGTTACCGAAGTCGTGTGACATTCTGAACGCGATATGACGTCACTAATTCAAACTCACAACTCTGTGACCTTCTCTTTTCCCGAACTTTTCTCCCCTCCGCCTCCAGCCTGTCTCCGCCAATGCCACAAAGACGCCATCTGTGTGGGCGGTATCTGTCGATGTCGCGACGGTCTGATGGGCGATGGGGTCCACTTCTGCTTCGACTGCAACCGCTGTGACCGAAATGCCGAGTGTCTCCCTCTGGATGAGTCCTGCCGCTGTAAACCTGGTTTCCAGGGCAACGGCAGCGTCTGTCATGCAATGGGAGGTGGGTTAACTTCTTCCTTATCTAATTATGCAATTATTTCCTAATCGTATTTACGCCATATCATCTAAATTTCACTTTATTAAAGATATCCACTGTAAAAAATACATTATTGAATATTTCTTACAAATCGATACCAATCGATATTAATGAAACCCTCATGGAAAAAAGTATCGTTTTTCATTTACTTGTTAAAATGTTTCGTCATCACTCATCCGTGAGTCATGTTTTCTAGGCACGTTTTGCTAACCCTGTTTTTTTATGGCTGCTGGACAATTAATTGAACATCTTCTTTTTTATACGATGAATTAGCAATAAACTTTCTCTTTATGGGCCCTGATTTACCCCCCCCCCTCCTTCTTCAGAATGCGGCTTCTGTCATTCTGACGCGACGTGTATCAACGGCAAGTGCGAGTGTAACGAAGGCTATCTTGGCGACGGACAGTTTGAGTGCTTCTCTTGCAAACAGTGTTCCGCCAACGCTCAGTGCTACCCCGAAATGAGGATGTGTGCCTGCAATGAGGGCTACTTTGGGTCTGGCCAGACGTGTAAAAGGAAGACTGTCGGTAATTATGTTGGCTATTTGGGTGTTTTCATGACTAAGTTATCACTGAAAAAATGTCCTCTTATAATAAAATAGTCCGTATATAAATATATTATGTCGCGCGATATTCTGAATGCATTGTCTAAATGCACGTATTTATATATTTGTCATATATTACTAAAATCAATGACTTATACATAAAAATAAGAAATACGGGATATAGTGCAGCTCAGAATAGCAGATAAATAAACATAGTACTATTTATTGTACAATTTTTAAAATAATTTTTTTTCTTTTATACCAAATATGTTTGTTTCTATATGGCTGTTTTTTCAAGTTATACAAATTATTATAAAACAAATAGTTGTGTAGTGTAAACATTTTTAAACAGATGTGATTATAGACAGTAACTTTGTTAATATGTACCTAATGTAAAAACTAGATTTCCCATTTATAGAAAATGGAAAGTTAATAGTTTTGTCGAATGTCACAAAAGAAGCTTTGATATCCAAATCATACATTGTTTTGGAAGTAAATCTTGCACAACAGCTTCTCAATTTATTTTAAATTTCCAATTAATTCAAAATGTTATACATCAAGTTGACCAATGGAAATATTGGTGAAATATAATGCCTCCACATCAATAAACTACAATCTCGTCACTTGTCCCCTGCCCACACTCAACAACTCAACCACAAACTCCCAGGATGCGACGAGAAATGCCACAGAAACGCCCACTGTAGCGGCGGTCAGTGTCAGTGCAATTGGGGCTACGAGGGCGACGGGGTCCGTTCCTGCTTCGACTGTTTCACCTGCCACGTGGATGCGGAGTGTCTTCCGGCGCAGGAGAAGTGCGTCTGTCGAAAGGGGTACACGGGGAATGGGAAGGAGTGTAACAAGGGTGAGTTGGAGGCTGCTTCTGTGGCAATGGGGATTCGTAATTCGGTTAATTTAAATATTTGCAATAAAACATTTATATAATTTGAAATAAGTAGCACTCTTTTTTCTTCAAATTAAAAACTGCATAAGCTTAAAATTATGTTTTTAAACTTTTGAATATTCAATGTGGCTCGAGTAGCATATAAAAATAGGCCAATATTTAATTATTGACAAATAGAAAAATTTGCGTATATTTGATATCCTAATTTCTTTAATAAAAGACAGTTCATTGCAATATATATCCAGAAAAAGCGAATAACTTTTGAAAAGTGAAGATAATCGAACACATATTTTAAGGACTTATTGTCAGGTTTCTGTGAGAATCCATTTTATAATATACTATTTAATTTCAGCTATAAACCCACGCTTAACTATCTAAATTTAAATATTATGTTGACTATTTTTATGGTTAATTTATAATTTTGTCGTTAATTATTACATTAATTGGCAAAATATTTACACCAGAAAGAATAGTTTAGTAATTTAATTGTTACATGTATGCATCGCACAATTCCACTTAAGAAATCAATTAACCTTGACCTCAATACCTCCTTTGACCTCCTTGATTGACCTCCTTGACCTCAATACCTCCCCCTTAGACTGCGACCCCTTCTGCCACAAGAACGCCGAATGTCGCAATCGCGTCTGTAAGTGTCTACCCGGTTTCCAGGGCAACGGTGTAAGCCACTGCTTCAACTGCAGCATCTGTGACAAGAATGCCGTGTGTCAGCCCGAGCTTGATCGATGCCAGTGTAAATCGGGCTTCAAAGGGACCGGCTTCTTCTGTGAACAAGGTAATTATACGAACCCATCCAGACTGTACAGTTATACGTATGTATACTTACAAAAGGATTGTAAAAACACTAACGCCAGTGTTTATCATAGTGACGAAAAACCCACTGTGAAGATAATAATAATTATAATGTGAGTCGTTTCGGTCCGTCTCTGCTAACCACGGGGAGACGACGTGTACGGGACTAAAAACAAAAACTTAAACATTGAGTACAAGTAAGATTAGGATTGTTACATAATATAATAGCAAAAAATCATTAAAACATTGCATAAAAAGTTATTGCTAAAATGGTAAATAAAACTATGAAATAAACAGATAATTTAAATGTATCTTTTAGTTTTAATAATGTAGTTTTCTATTATGCCATATTATTTTTTACTAGTCTATTATTATGTTGCACTCCTAAAGTAAATTGTACTCCATTTCTAGATTTGTATATTTATAGTCCTGTACCCGTCGTCTCCCTTTCTTTTGGTTGATTATGTTTAGTATTCTAACCAAGACTAACTGAGACTAACCGAGACTAACTGAGACTAACCGAGACTAGCCGAAACTAACCGAAACTAAGCGAGACTAACCGATACTAACCGATACTAACCGATACTAACCGAGACTAACTGAGACTAACCGATACTAACCGAGACTAACCGAGACTAACTGAGACTAACTGAGACTAACCAAGACTAACCGAAACTAAACGAGACTAACCGAGACTAACTGAGACTAACCGAGACTAACCGAGACTAGCCGAAACTAACCGAAACTAAACGAGACTAACCGAGACTAACCGAGACTAACCGAGACTAACCGAGACTAACCGAAACGTCTCTCAATATAATTTTTATTATTTTCACAGTGGGTTTTTTCTTTCGACATTTCGTTTTTGGGTTCGACATGTTTAGTTAAATATCGAACGATTGTTTGTTTTGCTGTAGTTTAGCAACAGATTTATTCGAAATATTCACAATAAATTTTAACAGATTTATTCTTTGAATTAACCCGGAGTATAAAATGACTTACGTTAAAAATGAAGTTTGCACTATATTCTAAAAGTACGTTTTTTTACTTATTTTACTGACTAACATCGCCATGGAACTGATAATGATGATGATATTTATAAATAGAAGGTAAAACAGTTCTTTTTTATTCCAATTATTAATGAACTGCCCTTTCTTCATTTAAAATGTAAAACGCGATATAAGATATGGAAAATAGTTTTGTACGTTGACAGGAAAACTGGATATTAACTATATGACTATGTTACTTTTCTTGTGCAATTTAAATTATAATTCAGTGATACTTGTGAATCTTGAGTCAATCCATTCCCATCGTAACAAAAATTCGGCAAATTGTCCAAAATCTCATAGATTCCTGAGGTCTATAATCCAAACTGTTTCATGATTTACATCGGCATATATATATTATAATACTTGTACACCAATTAACTCGCTATTAATAATATAAAAATAAACATACTTTTTGCAGTGAAAATATCATGTTAAGTTAATTTTGTAACACACCGAAAGCTCAAACGAATCATTTGCCAATAAATGTAATGCAATAACAGAATGTGTACTATGTTCAAACCCTTCTCAGTTATAATTTTGTCTATATACTACCAAAGCTCACTGCTGGCACTCCCCCCCCCCCCTCCCCTCCCCTCCCCCTCAGACTGCCACACGGCCTGCCACGAGAAAGCAGTCTGCCTCAACAGCCAATGCCAGTGTAAATCAGGGCTTACCGGGGATGGAGTATCCTCCTGTTTCAACTGCTCAGCCTGCAGTTCCAATGCCGACTGCTTTCCGGAAGAGAACCGCTGTCAGTGTCGAAGTGGATTTAAGGGCGATGGGACCCTCTGCTCTCCGACCTTCCTCGAAAAGCGTAAGTGTTGTGCCTTTTGTGTTGATTCCACAGACTTCTAGTACCTGGAAATAGATTCCCATTTAGTTTCTGGCTGGTCATGACCTTCTTCTATCGAGATTACTTGAGATTCAGTTCGTTTTGTATATAATATGTAATATATTCAGATTGTAAATTACAATATTAAGACATTTATTTGGATGTCGTTTTCAGAGACAAATCTAGAATAATAAAATAAATGGATTCGAAAATATAACCTTCTTATTTGAAATAAAGGGTAATGAGGCTCCTAAAATTATTGACCTCTTTTGCAAAAAGGGCATCAAAACAAAGAAAATTGTGTTAAAAGTTAAATTGAATAATATTGTGTATTGATTCTACTAACAAATATGTAGCTTTTAATGTATAGTTACTTTGAAACAGTTTTCTGTGGATTGGAGAAGAATTATTACGGATATTCATATATAAAAAATTTAATCGAAAAGATACTTTGAATAATAGAAACGTATCGGAAAGATATATTTATATATATAAACACTGAACATACAATTTTCTTTAACTATTTTGGGAATATGCAATCGCGAGCATTTGAAAATGATTATTTAATATGTTTAGCTTAGTAGAATATTATCTTATTTTGCCTCTGACCTGAACTCTATTTCCGCACTCTACTTCTAGAATGCGAGCCCAAGTGTCGAAAAGACGCCATCTGCAGGAACGGTATCTGCCAGTGTTGGACCGGTCTGACGGGTGATGGAGTCGACTTCTGTTTCGATTGTTCTCGGTGCTCCAAGAATGCGCGCTGTATACCGAATAAGGGTCGGTGTCAGTGTGTCTCAGGTCAGTCACATTCCCAGTCATTCCTTTCTTATAATAAACTACCTATATTGTCAATCAGAGCAAGAATACTGTTGCCAATGGAAACACTGGATCTAAACATTCATTTGATTGGTCAACTGCATGTGATGACGATATACTGATTGACCGTATTGATTTCGTATTGATTTCGTATTGATTTCGTATTGATTTAAGTTTGACTGATGTGATAATATATGCTTTATTCATTATCGGATAGTTACACAGGTGTATGCATGGATTATATTTCTATATTTCTACATTTAGCAGCAGTTTATTGTTTTGTTTTTTTATGTAATTTTTACTACTTATATATTGATAAGCAAAATTCAGTGACATAATTCACTAGTTAATATACCTCATGAATAAAATAATAACAATTTTTATCACTCATCAATTATCAAATCCAGTACTCCCCTTGTCGAACGACCCCCTCAAGAGTGACCTCACCGCTCCAGCGACCGCTTTGACTTGGCTAGACCGAGTTTTGCATTAAAAAGGACCTATAAAGAGTGACTTCCCCGCAAGAGCAACCAGCGACCGGGTTTTGACCCATCATTTAACATTTTTACCTCTGTAGAGCACACGTTAATTATTGATATGATAAAGAAATTAATTATTTAACGCTAAAATTATTTCAATTTGAGCTCAATAATCCGATTTAATCCGTACATACACGCAAATACCAACTATATGTGTAACTATTTATATTTATACTCGGTACAAATATATTCACTGCAAACATACTCTTTAGTAATACACTTATATAAATGTATTGAATATTATTCGCGCAATAATCATTTGGGTACATACCTAAAATAGATTAAATCTATATTTATAATACATCAGGCTGAACAAATAAATGATTTTCACTTGGAAACGATTAGCGTGAACTTGTGGACTCATAAGTGACATTAAAAGTAAATCATGAAACTGCTATTTTAAATAAATAATGTCACAGTCACTTATTACCTAGTATTAATATGTACTTGACGAACTATTTATATGTATTAACAAAGCTTATCCTCCTATGCCGATCGTATTAGTGCATAAATTAAACCTACAAAGGTGGAACCCCTAAAGAGCGATACACCCGCTTGAACGACCGTTTTTATATAGATTTAACGCGATCACACTCTAGAGGGGGAGTACTGTGCTGAAATAAATTTATTGCTACTAATTAAAGGTGTCATTAAATTTGATAGAATAAAAACAATATTTCCATGTCAGTTATAAATTTTGGGAGGTAGGTACTCTCCTTTATTCAGTTAATACTCGTTTAGAAAAATTCACATTTTAAATTCTTTATACTGACAAACCGAAACCAATTTGTTGTCAGGCTACCATGGCGACGGAGAGACGTGTGTGGAGGGACCAATCGTAGGCTGCGATCCCCACTGCCATCGGAATGCCGTGTGCAATCAGGGTCGGTGCTACTGTAAACCTGGTCTGGTGGGGAATGGTGTGACCTCCTGCTTCAACTGTTCCACCTGCGATGTCAATGCTCGATGTCTAGCGGGCGAGATGCGATGTCTCTGTAATGAAGGTTTCCTAGGCAACGGGACTCACTGTCAGGACGAGAAATCAGGTGGGTGGCCGGGAGGAGAGAAATAGAAAGAGCCGATGGTAAGGTCAGCAAACTCCATGCATATGACTATCGGTAGGGGGGGATTGAAATGTTGCTAGACTAATATCTAATTTCAAAAATTGGTAAATAATAGTTGATTAAACGAGAAGTTATTTTCAAATAGGATAATATAAAACAAATTTCGCCTTTAAAATTATTTAAACAATCTGAACAAGCAGATATATGAAATCCTAAAACATATATTGTTGTATACAAATGATATATAATATAGTTATTAACAATTTATTGCAATTTTATTTATTTGGTTTGATTCAAGATGGACCTGCATCTGCATATTGATACTGAGAAATGTAGTGACCCCAATATGCCTATTTACTCTTTGGTGTCGTCAAGAATTAATAAAGAGTACTTTAAAGTCCCACACACTTAAGATTAAACTATGGCTTTTTGTTTTACAATTGTGCATAATTTCTTTTAAAAAATAATGATACGAGTATAGGTCAAGGTCACAATTTTAGATGACACGGTCCACAAGTACCAAAATTACACGTGGTATTCGTAGTCATCCACGAAAAGTGAACACCGAATTCAATGAAGCAGGTCATTTGTAATGAATATCTAGTTTACATGGCTTTTCTCATTTAAGAGATATCTCGTTTTACGCCAATATAATTAAATTACATAAACGCTTTTTGCATTTCTTTTTCAAACTCGAATATAAAACGATAATATTTAAGTCCCACTTGAGACATGAATCCTCCCAATTTCAGTGACACCTAAAAAAAGAAAAGTTTACTGAAAGTGTGATAAAATAAATATTTACTCCATTTTAATGTCTTTCACACCTCCCTCCCCCTCTGAAGGGTGTGATCCGCCATGTCATCGACTCGCCACATGCGACAAGTGCAAGTGTACCTGCAACTCTGGGCTCATTGGGAGCGGAAGAAGCTGCTACAACTGCAGCCTGTGCTCCCCCAATGCCGAGTGCACCTCCATCTCTGGCTGCGTCTGTCACAGTGGCTTTGAGGGCAATGGACTCGTCTGTGCCAAGTCTAAATGTAGGTAGCGATCGCTGGGAGAGTAAATATTTACTCCTCTGATGTGTCATTACGTTTCATGTTTCTACATGGAGGTTTAATGAAAAAGTACCTACTAGGTTTTGTTTACAATATATGTATAACGGATATTATTTAGTAGCCGATATAGTCTGCTTAGATATGTTTGATTTTTAGTTGGAAATCATTCGTACACAACATTCAGGGTTTATATTTTTCTTTAGATATAAGTCCAACATGAAGAATATTTATCATTTCTTTATACTATTTAAGTACGAGTATAATATATTTGCTATAGTATACTATCGATTTTACGTGTTTTATAAGTGTGCATTATTGTAATTGTATCGGATGTTATATATAATTTTTTGAAAATAGTATAACTATGTATGTACTTCTACAATGTCAGTGATATCATTTAATAGAATATAAAAGTCAATACTAAGTGACTTTATTGTATATTACATATAAATACTTATGATTGCATACATCTAATAAAACTTTTGATGATATATTATAAGTACTGTCAAGATAGGTATAAGAGAGTATAATTTTAACACTTCATTAATCAGCATTTCTTGACTTTGTTATTACTTGTTCCATCATTCAAATATGCATGATTATCAGGATACTGTTGTGCATCTAATTATTTTAAATATAACTTTATTACGCTTAATAATATTTAATAGAATTACTTTGAAAATATTTTTATATACATTGCAATCAATTTTTTAGTTAATAACGTTTTTAGAATGAATTTGCCATATTCGATAAATAAAATACCTTACAATTAATCACCCAATTTATCGATTCGTGATTATTAAGACCGATAATTTTCCATTAAATCAAATACTATAAACACACTAACTTACAGTATTTCACTATTACGCAAAACATACAGGTTTTATAAACAGCTTTTGCTGTAAGGTGGTAATTTCTTCAGTAACAACAAATATATATCTATAATGTATTTTCTTGACATTACCCATTCTGACGATAGATAATAAAACAAAATCACTTAAAAGTTTATGTATTTTAAGTAAAAATAAAGTGTACAACAACCCAACGTTTCGTCAATCTTCGACTAACCTGATCTTAATCTTCTTTAACGTATAATTGTGACTTATAGTGAAAGGCTTAGGAAGATAATTTATAAGATCTAAACAATTATAGTATAACTTTATCGCTACTACTAGTAATCTACCTTAGTACTATAAAGCAATAATATTTTTTGTTGTAAAAAGTTGTATTTTAGAAATTCATCTGATACTTCTTTGAATTTGAATTTGAACTTAAAGTTAATCATATTCCTTTTATTGTTTCCGTCCATTAGTCTCAGCCTGTCCTCCCTGCCACAAGGATGCCACCTGCAACGAGGCGACTGGGATGTGCCAGTGCAAGGCCCCACTCAAGGGTGACGGAATGTTCTACTGCTTCGACTGCACGACTTGTGACCAGAACGCCCAATGTGATCCCTCCATAGGGGCGTGCCAGTGTTTCATGGGATACACAGGAGACGGCCGTACCTGTACCAAGAGTGGACCAGGTGGGTCTCATAAATCACAAAATAGTTCAAATATAATACATTTACATTTAATAAAGTAAATTTGCAATAAGTTTTGTAAGCGTTTTTGCATAAAATTTCATGCATTTTAAATAATTGGCTAAAAATAAAAAATATTATAGACTTAATTAGGATTATTTCAAACTCAGTTATTAACGTGAAACCATTTACATGGTACATAAGCTGTTTAAAATACATAAAAAATGCAACATATTAATCTTAACAATTTGTTATCATATATGAATTAATATCACTTTTGTAGTATTAAATATTAAGTATTAATTTTTAGAGAAAATAAAAGATAGCATTGAACTCAATGCTCATTTAAAAATGTATGGAAATTTGTATATTTTTAAGGTTATAATATAGCTGGCATTTTCTTTACTCTGTCACAAAATTAAACTTTTAGTGGGCTAGTTTATTTTACACTAAACCTACATAAACAGACTTATTGACTTTTCATTTTGCTTGAAAATGACAATTTATACAGAAAATGTAATATATGTATTATGTTTCAATTCATATTTACAAAATCTTACATTTTAAAATAAAGTTGATCTAGATATGATTAAGAACGCTAATTTAATGATGATTATTTAAATAGTATATAGTTGGGATAACTTAACAAATTAAGACAAAATAATATTTTAAATAGCAGTTTAATTTAGTCCCACTTTGCCAACAAAAGGCCCATTTAAACCGAGCGACTTAACCCGCTAATAATGGATACATAGTATTAAAACTGCGTCACACACGACTCTCTCTAAGTCCATTGCCTCATAAAATTCCGTACTATTCCACTTTTTACACAGTTTAAATAAACCTTAAATGTGAACCTGATCTTTGAGATCTTAAATTATTAAAAATTAATCAAATTATTTTTTCTACAAATCACTACACCTAAACACGCTACACTTCATGTCACTTTGGAATTGAATAGTAAACTCTTACACACGACTTTGCTTCACCCCCTCCCCCCCCCCTCTCTCCTCTCATCACACAGCTCCTCTTACATGTCCTAATTGCCATGCCAACGCAAGCTGTATCGAGGGTTTCTGCATGTGCAACCCGCCACTGCAGGGAGATGGAACAAGCCACTGTTTCGACTGTGCCAAATGTAGCAAGAACGCTTATTGTCAACCGGAATCTCGGCGATGTACCTGTCTTCCGGGCTTCATCGGGGACGGACTAAATTGTGAATATCCTGATCGTGAGTTCAGATCCAGCCTTCTATTCACAACCGGCTAAATAGTAGAATTCTGTGGTTCAGAATTGAAATAGTCCAATTGTAAAACTGTTCGACTGCGATTTCTCCCAACAGGTGTTTCCCAAGGTGCTCATTAATTGAAAGGAATACTTCAAGGACCATTTATTCGAGAGTTCAGTCAAAAATAAAAGATGCGAAGATTTTAAATTTGGAATATCTTCAATAAATAGATAAATCAAGTTTGAATTTAAATAATTACAATATGTAGATACATTCTGTATCCACTTCTTATAATGAAGGCATTCTTACAAACATTACGGTATATTATTTTATAGTAACCTGTTTATGTATTGATTGATTTTTTAATTCATTTTAACCGTAACTGTATAAAATATTAAATTTTACACACAATCTCTAAAATGATTTCAAAGTGGTTTTCAATAGTTTAGAAAGGTTTTAATTATCATAGTAAGTAAGCAATACAATTCAAATATATAAATTTAAATGTTATATGATTGTTATAAGTTATATTTTTTGTATTTAAATAATTATAAATTTAATTAAAATAGTTGTAAATAAAATATTGTATTATAATGAAAGTCATATATAAAACAAAAATACAAAAATATATAATTAATTAAAAATATAAATGTAGTCATTAAACAGTAAGTTTGACTTTATCGTATAAGAAATTTGTAATTATTTTATATTTTCTTGTAAAAATCTACAAGAATCTTACAAGAATCTTACAAGAATCGTACAAGAATCGTACAAGAATCTTACAAGAATCGTACAAGAATCTTACAAGAATCGTACAAAAATTTTACAAGAATTTTATCAGATCTTATACGAATCTTACAAGAATCTTATAAGAATTGAACAAAAATCGAACAAAAATCGAACAAGAATCTTACAAGAATCGTACAAAATCGAACAAGAATCTTACAAGAATCGTACAAAATCTTACAAGAATCTTATAAGAATTCTATACATTTCCGTTAAGGAATATATATTTTTAAGTTAAGTAAACACACTCGGCCGAAGTGCTGTTCTACTCTCCCCGTGACCTTCAAATTAAAGTCCTCTCCTTCCCCGTCACCTCCTTCAGAATGCCCCATCCCCTGCCACTCCGATGCCCGGTGTGAACAGGGCCAATGCCGATGTCGATCCCCCCTCCAAGGAGACGGAGTCAACTGGTGCTTCGACTGCTCAGTTTGTGACCCCCGAGCTCAGTGTCTGCCCGAGCAGGGTCGGTGTCTCTGTGGCATCGGCTTCGTTGGAGATGGAAGGGTGTGTCAGGAGCAGAAACAAGGTCAGGAATCTATTTCGCTGCTTAGATACATACCCTAAATAGAATAATACTCCCATTAATACATGCATAGGTCTAATTACAAGCATCCACAATATTTGTAAAAGCAGTAGTTAATATAAAATTATAGTACTTAAAAATATGTGACATTTAGAATCCGAAAAATAACATTTTGACAAAATTAAAATGGTGTCTTATGCAGCAATATATTTTGTGTTAAATTAAAATAACAAGACGTGCTTATGAATCATAAGCATGCACATTCTGTTTTATTATGAAATGTTTCGTCTCTTAAGATCTTTACATATCACTAGTTTTAATATTTAATTCATTTTAATGAGAATGACTGCAAAATAATTTCTCTCTTTATAATGTTTGCTAAATTGACCACATTTGAAAATTTAATTATATCATTTATTAATAATCAATAAAAATAAGAAAAATTACAAATACAACAAGTTTAGTTGATCTTTTTATTTTATCTGACTACGGATTGTGAGGTCCATTTTTAACATTCAGCCAGCACACTCCACTCCATTCCATAAGGAACTTTTTACCTAAAATATAGAGTTCACTTATGTTATTGATCTTTTATTCTCCTTGTTCATATTCCTTCTTCAGAGTCCGTCTGCAAGAACTGTCATCCCAATGCCGTGTGCCAGAACGGAACCTGCCGATGTCAAAGTCCCTACGAGGGCAACGGTGTCATCTGCTTCAATTGCGCCGATTGTGACCGAAATGCCATCTGTGATCCGATGGCTGGAACTTGTAACTGCAAGAGTGGTTTCGTCGGCGATGGAAGAAGCTGTTTGGGTAAGAGGACGTTTTAGCATATACGGGATACTACCCACATAGCATGATTATTGAATAAATGTTTAACATTTGAAGTGTGTGAACCAAAAAAATCAATATATTTATTATATAAACTTTTCATGCGGACTTCTTCATTTAAACATGTAATAAGTAATATCAGGCCAAATTTATCTTTTCCTTTACTTTTTCGTTATAGAAAATTATTTTGTAGTTTACCAGCAGTATATCTTTGAAATAAATTACTAATAAGTAGTAAGTATTTCATTGTATACCTACTTATATTATTGTAATACCTAAAATTCCAAATTAGTATAAGGAAAATCAAATTTTCATTGAAGCAATATGGCAAATTATACTCGTAAGTCAACACATTGATCCTCGATATGCCGAAGTATTCTTCAAAATCTACTATTTTTCTTAGTTTACATAATAACATGATTCTATAATGCAAATTATGGATCAGTCAAATGGTTTGTCCTTCGCAAAACCATTATAATCTCAATCCCTGCAATATTCCTTCACTAATGTTTACACATTATATAAATCATGAAGACTTTCACTCAATTAAACTACATTTGTCATTTTGTCCTTATCATGAAGCCCCTTTAGCAATCTGTTTATTTCTTTAAATTTAAAACAAAAATGGGACAAAAAAACTAAATCTGAGTCAATGCTGCATGCTTATAAATTTATTTAAATATAATGTGAGTAATCAACTAACTTTCATTACAGACAGATAAGAACTAGATCTTTAACACGGACCAACTTTTCCCGCCTTGACAGTTTGAGGAAGTTTTCAAAAAATAAATATTGCGCAAAACTTTTCAACGGAACTCAGTATTTTGTAATGAATCATTTTACTAAATTCTCTTTCTATTCCCCCTCCCCCTAAACTCTTCCTAGCAACGGAACAATGTCCCCCCTGCCACCGCTCGGCCACCTGTGAGGGAGGCAACTGCCGCTGTCGACCACCCCTCTCCGGAGACGGACTCGGTTTCTGCTTTGACTGCAAAAGCTGTCACCCCAACGCGGACTGTCGACCTGAAGAGGAGCGTTGCTACTGTCAAGCTGGTTTCGTGGGAGACGGTCGGATCTGCGAACCAGTCCTCAGTGAGTGACAATTCCTTACTTTATCGATTTTGACCGAAAATCAATACTGCGAAATATGTTACTGACGATTATAGTATTAATAACACAAAGATGTGTTATACTGCGTAACAACCCATTCCAGTATAAATATTATAAGGAGCTATATATAAATAAATATTTATGAAAATACGATTATATATATAAAGGAGAAAAATTTCCAATATTTATATAATCGATACAAATGTAAAAAGTATTCTGTAAAAATTATTGCAGGTGGTTGTCCAACAAAATGTCACACTAACGCAACTTGTGATAAGAGTATTTGCTTCTGCAATCCTCCGTTGATTGGCGATGGTACGTCCTACTGTTTCAACTGTCTCGAGTGTGACATCAACGCCGAGTGTTTCCCGACACAACAGAAATGCCAGTGTCGAGCTGGATTCACTGGCAATGGATATAAGTGCCAGTCGGAGTTTGGTTCTGGCGGTATGTTACATGTTGCCATGCGCTATGTCTACAAGTTGCTATGCGCTATGTCTACAAGTTGCTATGCGCTATGTCTACAGGTTGCCATGCGCTATGTCTACAAGTTGCTATGCGCTATGTCTACAAGTTGCTATGCGCTATGTCTACAAGTTGCTATGTGCTATGTCTACAAGTTGCTATGCGCTATGTCTACAAGTTGCTATGCGCTATGTCTACAGGTTGCTATGTGCTATGTCTATGTCAATAACTGGATCAACTTTGCTGTTTTTAACATTTTAATGAATGTCGACCTATAGCTGGTTAATTTCAGTGTGTATTAATAATAATTGCAGGCGCATTCTTCTATTGATATACTTATTTAGTTTAACAGCATCTCCACCTAATTCTTAAATAAAAAAGTAGAAGCTTTATTATAGCTTTCCATACCAGACTTCTTTGCCCATCCATGACCCCCTCCCACTTATAATTGTGAAGCTTTGCATGTAATTCAACTAATATGTGTTCTAATATATTCTAATGAAAAAGAGTCAACAAATGTGAAGTAAACATTTGTATTTTTATCTCTATTAATGTCTATATTAAAAGTTCTCTAAATTAAGTTCGAAATTCAAAAAAAACTTTTTTTAATTATGCTTTTTGAATTATTACATTAAATTAATCAGTACCAGAATCACAACTTTATTGGTTTTGAAAGAAACAGGCATTTTCTTTATAAAACGTATTTTTTTCTATTTTTTATAAAAAGTGCATTTTTAAAATTTGGTCGATCATCTCTTTGGTGAAAAGTTGTAAAACTTTACTTTGGAAAAGTCAAAAGACCAAAAATTCTTCATTTTTATTTTAAATTAATATCAAAAATGCGGTGAAGGCCCCCTAAATGCCTCTATTCTCCCCCCTCCCCCTCTCCCCGCCCCGCCGACCATCAACCTGTATGGATGAGTCACTGCTTCTGTGTTTAGATGTATAATTGAATGCATGAATGATTTATGTTATATCATTGGAATGGTTTGCTTTTAAATTGGCTTCTGATTACTTTATTTATCTAAATTATATTTATTTGTATAAATCATTTCTCAATTACACTATTTGAAAAGATCCGTCTGCAAAGCATAATCGGCGAGACCTGAAATAGTTGTGGTCTCAGGGCATAATATGTCTGATTAACAGTATAATTTACATCAGAACAGAACAGTTGTAATAGAAATAATTGTTTATATACATAAACGTTTTGATATTTATTTATTTTGTTAAGGAATATTGTTCGACTACTATTAACACTAATTTTTTATTAATAAAGATATAGGAATTAGAGGCGAAGAATCATGGTAAACGTTTCAAATGATTATTTAAATAAAAAGCAGATAATTGGGGGAGGTATTGGATTACAGTTTAATAAAAGCTATTAATGGAGCTAGGCAGGATCTGCGTTTGACTTCAAATAAATATCGAGGAAAATAGAATCATAGTTAGAGTAATTTCCTATATTTATATAATCGATACAATATTAAAAAGTATTCTGTAAAAATTATTGCAGGTGGTTGTCCAACAAAATGTCACACTAACGCAACTTGTGATAAGAGTA
>JAYRBW010071861.1:0-26270 GCA_036023295.1 Invenusta paracnida
GAGCCAGCTCAAATTGGACAATCCTATTTGAAGAGGCACATGCCCTGACTGAGCAATACTCGTATTATGAAAACAAGTATTGAAGATCTCAACAAGACCATCAAACAAAAAGAACTGAGCCTACAATCCCAATAATATCATATATACGTTCCATGTAACCCTTTTTTTCAGACACTCTTAACTTACATACCAGACCTGTAATATAAAATTAGCATGTATTGTAGTGTTTACACTCTGTATTAGCTATACCCATTGTTTTATGTATAATTATATTTGCTGTCTGCAGTGTAAAATCCACATAGTAATTTATTAAATTTTAGTGTAAAAAAACGAAAAAACTCAGGAATTTGGTTTTGTATTTAAGGTAGGGACCCTGATTTAAGATTTCATTTTGAATAATACTATAAGGATAAATCAGATATTCATTTTACTTTATATGCAAACATATATATATAGTAATATTTTTACATCATTTATTCTGTTTTAAAGAGTATTCAAAGGGCTATATAAAAATATAAACTACCCCTTTATAGATCACACTATAGACTATCACACATATATGTTAAACTTAATAATATGTAATAATTTATTTAATTCTACTATACTATAATATTTAAAAATATTAAATACCTATGGTAATTGAACTATTTTATAGTATAAAAAACAATTTTATACTAGATGCTACACTTTTATGAGGAATATCTGCCACACATTTCTTTGAGGATATTTACACCTCTGGTCAAAAGTTTTGCTGCAGCCTAATTATATTCATCAAATTTCACTCTGTCAATTTCTGTTACTTATAATTGCTCACCAGCACCCCAAAATGACTGGAGAATGATGTAATAATAACTGTAGTGTAGTGTCTAAACAAACTTTCTCTGTATGTAGATACTCCTCTAGTTATAAATTGTGTCAACATAGCCAGCCTGCATCTGCATTAAGTAGGCTATATTTATCTCTCTGTGCAGACTGGTAAGGCATATGACTAAGACTGTGTAAACATTTAGATGAGCAATTAATACACCAATAACATTTGAGTGAAGTGAATAGAAGTTAATGACATAACTTTGACCTGCATTAAACCTCCAACAACATTGAGGTAAGGTGTAGAAGTTAATCATGTAATTTTGACCTTCATTGCAGCTCATTTGTATTGGCTATGACATGAACAAAGACAGTAGTGGCCTATAATTGTCCATCCTGGGATTCTACTGAGATACACTTAAATTATTAAATTCTTCTGAGTGCACTCATTTTGCTCATTGAAAATTCCAAGATATCTTGGTTTTGATCAGCAACTTTGCATCATCACTTGATATAAAGAGACAGACCACCAAGTGACTCAGCTTTCTGATGACTTCAACATGGATCAACTGACAATCCAGCACCTACTCTCCAAACACAGCAAAACAGACTGTCATGGACAGAGATAGGTCTGGACATCTGAAAGCCTGCACAGCAAGAGCCATTTAATAGTAGACAATGTTTTCATTGTTCCTATAGTTTTTTTTTAAGAATAACTGTTGCATATCTTTGCACAATCTTTCACTTGTGTTTTAAATTATCCTTTTTAAACAACAACTAAACAGGGCTATTTAATTAAAAGACAGTAATTTTTAGAAAATAATGGTCTATTTTATATATAAAAACCTGTGAAATTTATGATTACATCTAAAAAACAATAGCAAAATATCACATGGTCTATAGAGTATGTTGATTTTTTAATTTTATTTCTATATTTTAATTTATTCTTCAAACTCTTTATAAGAATCAAGAACACAGCTTTAATAGCTCAATTTAAAAAAAATTGATTATTGAGATTTTGCTCTTAATAATATTTGTTAACAATTATTTTAAACAATAGAAATTACATATTTTTGTAATGCTTTTCTGTGGGAATTTAAGTTTAATTCTAAATAAGATCATATATGCCATTTTCTATTTCTTTCCATTTATATATTAGCCTTTTAAGTTACAGAGATATTGTGTTATTGTACTGAATAACACAATCAGTTTTTGAACCCTAGAAAACTTTTACTATTGTATTTAACCTATAGTGTACTTTACAGAATATATCAATTTACATTATAGCAGGTGTTTCAATTTATTTGGTATAAATTAGTTATTTTAACTTTTTTAATAATGACTAAAATTATCAATGCTACTTACTATTGACCAAATATATATTTGTTTAACTCTGTACACCTTTTAGTTGTGAACATACATGCTGAAATAGCTGTCCATCATTGGTATTAGCTTTAAAAATGCTAGTCATTTTACTTTAAAATTCTTAAATGAGTCTGGACAATCTGCACTTATCAACTACCAAAGGCAACAAAGGTTGTTTATGAAACTCATGGATACATCTTTAATATGAAAAATTCTGTTCTTGGGTTGGTTTACTGGGATGGTTTAAACTCTTCATCTCTGTCTTTTGCACTATACTGTTCATGGTGTTAATTTTTGGATATTATACAATTTGAGAAGAATGTTTCTGCTACTATCCCAACCTTGTTATTTGCACATTTCAAGAAAATTGAAAAAAATAATGGGCTGTTTATATACCATCAAACTTTATAATAATGCTTAATTTATGTGTTCTTTTGAAAGACTATATCAATTTTCAGCTCATCAATATAGTAAATTTATTTGGGGGATTTAAATTTACTAACTGTTATACATGGCTAAAAGTGTTATTTACATTGTTTTATTAAACAGCTACTATCAGAATAATAAATATGTTTAATATATCCTCAACTGAAACCATCAATTGAAGCTGTTGTACATTTTAATTTTAATATGTATATATTCATTTTTATAATTTTTTTGTATATATGCATGTATTATAAAAACAATATTATGTATTTTTAAATAAAAGCTTGCTTATATAGGCTTTCAAAATTTAACCAGAAAATGTGTTACAAACATCCAAAAGTGTCTCCCTAAGTTTTTGGATAAGAAAGGTTGAAATGTTATTGGCCAATTAGATGAAATTTTCAATGAATTGCAGCAATTATATTAATTTTATAATTCTGTTATTATTAGTTGATATGATTCTAACCCATTCCTATAAATATGTAAGTGAAATATTATATTATTTTTTATTCTTCTAAATACTTTCAAACTTTTATTAATAATGGCCATATAGTGTTTTTTTGTTTATAGCATAATTAACTTAAATCTATGCTGACATTTTCATAAATAATTCACTAGCTCTTTTAATTTGGGTATATTTAATTGTAATCCTTATGGTGAATTTATTTTGTTTAAAATTCTCTTAATAGCAAAGTATGTCTTTTACTATAATACATTTTTATAACATTTTATAGTAAAAAAATACTTTTGCCATCAAAAGAATTTTAAACAGACGAAATTTAAATAAAATTGTTGTATTATTTTTCTAAGAAAATGGTGCTTTTGTTAGTGTTAATTAATTATTGAATAGGTAGATACTGAAGAGAATAAAAACTCAGATTTGGTTAAGAAATGGTAGATCAAGTTTTAATACACAAAAAGGTTCTTAACAAGTAATACTGAACTGCTTAAAAATATTCTTAAAATAATCAAAAATTATAAGAAAAAAATCTTAGAAGTATCCTTAAATTCTGTTGGTTCAAAAGCATGGAAACCCATAATGGTGATTATATAAGTACTATAATGTCAAGAAAGTAAAAGATAGATAATTCTATAGTATTATTATATTATAATTCATATAAGTACTTGTCTATAATGTTTGATTTTTTTATAGGAAATCATTACAGCATATGTGTACACATTTTCAAAAAACTCAATCAGTGAGAATTTAGTAATTTATTGGCTGAGCCTCTCCTCCCCTTATTCCACTCCATAAATGATTAAATAATTATCAAATATAAAAGCTAATTATGCAACTACTTCGCAATTTTCTAATTTGTTTATTTCATTTATTTGTATAATATAGGTAAGTACAATAGATGCATATATTTAGGTATATATAAATATCCTTAATACAAATTTTACAGGAATGGTTTTGTTAATCATTTTAAATCGCTAGGAGTAATTGCATAACTTAAATTAGACTCACAATATTGGTTTAGTATTTTGGCAGTTTTAAATAAATTGGCATTATCTAGTCTACCATCATATTTATAATGTGTACCTATTTTTATATATTATTGGTAAATGGAAATAAATATGCATATGTAAATAATGGATATATTCAACTGAAGAAAAAAATCAAAGCTAATTATAATATATTTCTTTTAATATAAAAATAATTGATTCATTGTTTGTATGTTTATTTAATTTGTGTTGAACAATTAATTTACAACCGAAATTATATATAATCATTACATATTTTTTGGAAAACTGTCCTACTTTTCTGTATCTTTAAAAAACTTTCCAGTCATTTAATTTCTGTATATAGTTAGTAACTTTATTTTTTAATTTATATCTACATTTTTTATTCTATGTTTTCTTGTATGTATTAGTTTATAAAATGTTATCCTCTAGTTTGTGAATATAGTTTGCACTTATTCTAGTTTCATATTAAGCTAATATCTTTATAAATAGATATTTCCATTACTATTTCATAATGTGCTCCATATTTCCTTTAATTTATTTATTTAGAAAACCATATGAAAACGAAAATAAGCATATACATTTAATTATAGCAATTTTAAAATTGCACAATTTAACAATGAAGTATAAGGCAAATTTCTAAAAATTAAATATTTGAGTAATAAAATGTAATTATATTTCAAATATTTCTCTTTGGCCCATTGCGAGTATACCAGTGTCGAGATAAAAACGAATTTTAATTCTTTGTAACTCAAAGTTCGTACTAAAGCTTTGAGAAATGTTTTTTGCATTGTTGAATGAACATTTCATCTTTCACCGTATAAACGTCATACTTATAACGTTTCAAGTAAAGACCAACACCTTATTAAGTATACCTTATACCTTATCTCTTATTAACATTTGATTATATTATTAATATCATTCTTTTTTAGTTTATTGTACATATTATGGATAGTGTAAGTGTAATATTCTTGATACATAAAGACTAACACATTTTTACTGTTAACTGCATACAATGCCCATAATTTGGTGTTTTAACACTGCTTGTATTTTTATAATGGGTGACTTCAAAATACTAATATTTTATATCTGCCTACATTTATACTTGTTTACATATTTTAATAGATGCACTTTTATTAAAACACTGCTTTTATAGTATTTCCTTATGTTGGATTTCAGAGTAATTTTAGCACAACTTAGCATTTAGAATATTTTTGTTTATTAATACTTTTATTTTATAAAACATATAACTATTTTTATTTTATAAAATATATAACTATTTTTATTTCATCAACTCATATTGTGATTATTAGTGAAGTTCAATATTGTAACATTCACTAAGATTAGTGTTTGTCTCATTCAATTACATAAATATTGTATTAATACAAATTTTGTATATATATACATATTTACTGTATAATCTGGATTTAAAATGGTGCAGTTTTAGTTTTAATTTTTTGTATTTCAATTATGCATAAATAACTTGAAACAATAAAATAGATCGAAACTGCGTTTCTATAATGTAATTTATTTGTGTAATCTAAAATACCAATTATTTACGAATTAAAAAAAAATTACATTCGTTTGTTATGATTCCTGATACAAATGTACTCTTATCGAAAAAAAACCTTTCACTAAAACAGACATATAATGAAAGGCCCCATTAAAACAATTTTTTACGTTTCAGTTGCTTACATATTCTCCGTCTTTTTTTAAATATCCTACCTTATTTGATACTTATGTAATTCACAATGTTACTTGCTTTATTCTTTAATAATAACACATTATCTAAAAATATCTATTGAGGTTTATTAGATCGGTTTGCATTTTTGGTTTATACTACAAATAGTTTTGATTAAAACATTTTCAGGTATGTCTTATCTCAAAGAAGTAAACGTAATTTCAAACTTTTTATATACGCATCTTCAAATTTTCCATAATTACTAATTTTACACACGAAATAAGTATCATTATATGTGAATAATTTTGTCGCTACTTTTGTGTACAATTATAACTTATAACAATTCGAGTAAATATAAGTTTATTTAAAATTAATCTTATTATTACATGTGTTCCTTATAAAATACAAATCTTATTTAATTTTGTTCATTTCAGATTTTACATAGATTAGTGTAATAATAAAATAATTAAGCAAATAACATAGTTTTCAATGTACTACTCTCAATTATTACAAGTGCTATTTTTACATTGATATATTCAATTTTGGTCTGTGTATGTCAAAATATAATCAATTGTAGTTATCGGAATATTTCGTTTAAAAAATATTTTTGAGAAAGGTTGCATCAGTCATTTTTTTTAATTATACTGACCACAAATATAAATCTTGGCATGCTGATTTTCATTCGTGCATGTATTCATATTTCATTTCTCATTAACATAGTGTCATTTTTTAATGTTTTGTAAAATTAGTTTTTTTTTTCATTTAGATTAACCATTTTATGATTTTTTTTGTTATTACATGTTAAATAAAGAAATTAATCATTTTCTTTTATTTATTTGTTATGCTTTTTCGAGTCGTTTTATTAAACTTTTCACTATTTTTAATTTAGATAAGTTTTAGCGTCTGGTTATTTGTAATAAAAATTCGTTTTTATAAACTGCTTCTATTTTGTTAGTTAATAGTGAATATAATTTTTTGGGCATTTTTTAAGCCAATGTTTTAGATGTATCACTTATTTATATAAGTACATATCTAAATAGTTTTAAGTTGAAGATGGGGTTATTATTTTTATGCAATGTGGTTTATTTTGTTCATAGGGTTATACAAAATGTGAATCATTTCATTTATATGAATGTTTTTAATTAAGTATGATAATTGAACAGACAAGACTTGCAAATCGATGGTGCTCTATTAATGCAATATTAGTAAGGTTGCAGAGTACAAGTCATACCGGTAGGTTATGTATCCGAAACATGTGTATATTAGCTTATATATGAATGTATACCGTAAGCTCATTGGTTAAATTATATTGAGCATTAGATATTGACACAGATAAAGCAATGTTCACAGCACGACAGCTGCATTAAGCTAAATATGGAAATATATATATTTCTAGATTGTTGCTTCTCTTATTACAGGATCAAAATATGTCTAAAGCTCCCAATCATATTGCCCTTCGTGTATTCCTTCTGCTTATGGCAATCGGGTGTATTATTGTCTCCAGTATCCTTATCTTTGTCAAGCGCCAATTTATCCGTAATCAGCACAAGAATCGTAAAAACCCCTATACTCCTGTTGGAGCATCAGCACCAAAGGTATTTCTAAATATTTTCCTTGTGCTTTTTAATTATTTCGTCTTATACATTACTTAATAATATATATTGCTAAATATTTAGAATACTATTTCATTGGATTGACTAAGATTATGATAAGGTTTTAGATAAAAATGACGGAAATTTCACTTATTCGGTTTTGTAAATTTTTTAGTAAACACGAAATTTATTTTTGAATACACATTCAATATATGGATCGATTTTTTTGTACTTTTCTACATTTATATTTTATTCTGGTTGATAACTTTTTTTGATATCGCATGGTTTATATATGAGCTATACATGGAACGTGTATGTATTATTCACACCTTTGCAGTGGTTACGGGAGGATCTTGATAAAAAAATCAATTCAACTGTGAAAGTGCGCATTGAGCCGCGAGTATTTACTCCTGTCTATCAGGCTAATGGGGCAACACCAGGTGAACTGTACATTTTGAACGAATTATAAACTGTTTTGTCTTAACTAATTTCGTTTGCACTTTATTTGTCTACTTTAATTTCCTTTCAGAAGAGTTTCCCTTTATTTTTCGAATGAAAGCTGTGGATGAATTCAAAACACTACGTAAGTCGTAATTGTAATTCTAAAAATGTTATGTATTACTTAAAAATGCTATTACAGGGCTATTGTTAAATTTCAAAAAATAGATATATAGTAAAAATGTGTTATTTAGAAATAAAATGTTGTATTTATGAAATTGTTCATTTTACTTTGAAACATACAAATGTTTATTTATATTAAACAATGGTACATACGTTTTTGTTTAAATTAAATAGAAATTTGAATGAACAATTTTATAATTTATGTATGCCTTGTAAACATGAGCTATATTGCATTATTCATCATAATATTTCATGTATTATTACTATTTTCTCAAATATTATATTGTAACTTTTAAAAATGCTCACCTGGGCTTTTGAAATTCTTATAGAATATCAAAAATAATTTTATTTTTTAAAGACTTTTTATCTTTACAGACTTACTTTAATTTATGTGAATATTTATTTACTCCCATTCGCTGCCTCTACCATCAAAGTATAATTTTTTATTTCCTGGTTCTCCGACACCTTTCTTCAGAGGATGCTATCCTCGGCTACAATAGCCTGCTGGAGACACCACCAACTGTGGGAGTCAGAGACTTCCTATTCGGAGTACGAGACCGGACAATGAAGAGTGTGAGCAGAGCTCGCTTAAATCTCTACTGCCTGATATACAATCGAGCGAGATGTGATCCATCAGTGAGTTTGTTGTTTACAAATTTATACTCCATCTTATTTCTCGGCTGTTCTTACTTTTTGCGCTTTATTAGTAACCAAAGAACTGACTAATAAAATAATTTTGGACAGTAACTGTTCCCTTAATAAGAAAATGTTTCTCTCAGTTTATATACTTTAGTTTAACCATTATAAGCATAAATTGTCCTTTAAAGAATATAACCTAAAGCTCTTTAATGTTTTAGTTAAAACAATGCAAGTTGTTCTTTCTACGAGAGTGGTTTAAATGTCCTGCGTTTAATAATACGTTATTTTGTTAATTTTAGTATTTTTAGATTTCCATATATTTACATTTATTTCAATAGTTATGTGATGATATCATTTTGAAATCTATTGACAATTGTATGATCAATATCTTAATTTTAATAAGATACAACTAGTCACTCGCCCTACGAAGAGATATATAAACGCCCTACGAAGAGATATATATGTAAACGCCCTACAGTTGATATATTTATAATACGATTAATACAGGATGAATTTTAATGTATTTATATTTTTTAACTCAACTTCAATACAAAAATAGTCTAGTTTATGAGATTATTAATTACATACTAATCATATTAATAAATGGTACACACAACACACACTAAATCCACTCTCTCCTCTTTTGACTAGAATAAAATACAAATTTCTATTTTACAGCCTTTCACGGAAGCTGACTACAATAACTTGATTACTATACAGAGAGAACTGCTTGACTCGTAAGCCCAAAGAATTTTGTTATAAATAACTTTAGAGAATTGCTAATATTCTGTTTCCAAATTCGTGTCTAATATGTTTTATTATTTTTTAGTGTGAATCACAGCAAGAAGATAAGCTTACAAAAAGATATATTAGATTGGTAAGTATTACAGAATATTGTATATTTTCTTTAAACACTTCCCTGTATATTATTCAGTAATTATTATTATTATTTAATATTTGATATATAATATTTCGTGTTGATAAACTATAGTATTAATTGCCTTTTATAGTAATATGTACTATGTAAAATGTATTATATGTATTTATACATTACTTATAAAATTAGTTAATAGTATTTACTAATAAAATATTTCAAATAATTCTCATGAAAATTATTCTTCGTATTATGTTTTATCAGATCAGGTGTTTGCTTACTATAACATTATCTTGTCACTACCATTTGATTAATCTATGTGTCTAGTACACCTGTGCACTTTTCCTCGCTTCCTAGTGTAACAAGCGAACGCCGCGCTGAGACCACCCCAGCTGTACGTAGTAGACGCGACAGTGTGGACAGTGACGACTCACAAACTGCTCTTATCACTCTGGAGGGAGGAGCTAAGGCCCAACTCACCGTCAAATATGTTAAGAAAGGTAAGGTCTTCCTCCTGTGACATTGCTATTTCATACTCCTCACTTAAGGAATAACTTTAGGTAAGGTCTATTATAACAATTAAGGAATTAATAACAATCTCTATATTGCGTTTTCTTTGTTTTCAATAATCATTGTTAATTTTGTTTTTGTTTTCTTATTCTATATTTTAAATGTGATATTTTCGTAATTGTATTCAGATACGTATTATAGTAAGAAGTATTGGGAAATTTGTGAATGTATAGCATATTATTATACTTATTTTGTAAATAGTGACTTGCTTTTTTAATTCTACTTTCAGATAAAGGTCTTGAGAATGAAGCGATTACCCACTGCTAACCTATTCATTGAAGCTGACAAAAATTGTTAAATGTACACTACATATCTGGCGTATAAATCAGTATTCATAGTGCATATTTTCTATGCTAAATCTCAATTTATTTTAAATTTTACAAATTCTCTAGTCATTTTTGTATATATTTTAATACTTATATCATATATATATATATATACCTATATATTATCTATTTCAAGTGATTTTTGTACTTAGTATCGTTCTTTTATATATCATTACGTATATTTTCTATATACATTATGTATTAACCCACTAAAATATATGTTGCTGTATTGATAGGTTCTAATGCAAATTTGTTATATCCTTCTTATTTGCATTTTTGCTATATTAAATAAATTAAATTAAATCTACTTATATGTAGGTTGGTTCATATAAATAAATTCATAAATGTAAGACATTTCATGGTCGAAATGTTTGTAATATTTATTTGGCTGAATTTCGTATTATTCTGCCGCCGTTATTTTTAAAATCTCTACAACAAATCTTATGCTATAAAATGTTATACTTTTATCTTTTTTATTTCTCTATTTCTGTGCATAAATGCTTATTCTACTGATAATTATAATACATACTTGGTGATGTGTAGTATGCTTGTTACTAAGTAAACTTGTCATAAATTTGTGTAGTTATTATAGATATATACGAACCCAAATAGATATATATTTCGATTATTTCACATTTCAAAGTAAAATCTTTTAATAAATATTAAAATATGATACATAATAAAGAGACAACACTGTATATAGTAATGAAGGAGTATAAATAGTTACAATGATAGTTAACGATCAAACACTTGGAAGGAAGTATAACAATTGAAAATTTCCCTTCAATTAAAAATACACAGCCATATTGAGAAAAGTTACAGTGCATAATATGTATCATTTTAGTTTGAAATAGAATAGCCACGTTGATTCTGATATGTGAAATTAAGAGATAATATGAAGTGTATACAAAGAAACAGTACTTGGAAAACAAAAATATCAGAATAAATTTATAGGCATGATTTGAATAGTAGGTAATCCATTGATAAAAATTAATGTTTTGTTGTAGATATAGTATAAGTGTAATTAATTAAAACATTTAAATTTTTATAACAAAAAACTTTTCGAAATTACTACCTTGTACATTTAACAGTTGTATACAAAATAATATGTATAATATTGCCAATTGACTACATTATTAGCAGAGTAGAAATTGGATTTTTATGAACAAACTAACTTTTAGCAAAAATGAAAATAATATTTACAGTCGTTTAAATAATTTTTATAAATCTCGTCGGTATTAACGATAACTTTAGTCAATAACAATTGCAGACAATGATTCAACTAATGAAATAGCAAAGTACATTAGTAAAATATGTGTGTAGAAAATAAATACAAAGAAAAGACCATAATAAAATGTAGATATATTTCTAATCTAGTTAAATAACTACTTTTGTAATACTTGCGTCATTTAATAAACTTCTATTTCGAAAATGTTAAGGAGAAAACTTACATACCGTATAAAGTGGTAATAAGAAATTTTGTCGAAAATGTTGATTGAAAACAATTAGGATACATTTCGTTCTTTAAGCAGAAATTTATTTAATTGTAAGTTCCGAAAAAACTCATGATATATATGTTTGTGTGTATGTAACTGTAGTAATATCAAGAAAACAATCCGTTGGTAATGTAAAAGGGGTGGGTGTCAAAATATCAGTGGTATAAAAAGACGCTATACTCCAATTATGGTCGAAGATACTTAAAACAGGAGATGAAAATTTTATTGAAGTAATAGTTGGCCATTTCAGCTGATCATTGAGTATAATAGCTTTCAAAAGTAGTTCGAAGCATGTATGTTGAAAGATATTTTGAAAAATTGCAAACACTTATTACGTTGCGTTACTAATCATACGTTTTTTGCAATATAAAATGACTTCTGATATAATATGGATTTCTGCATTTGAAACTATCCAATTATTGAAACAATTTAAAAGAATTATTTTCGTCAACATCTTAGCTAGGTAAAATTAATTTAATCTCAATATATAGTATATTGACATAAAAACCATTTTCCAAAATGAAAGTACAATTTTATGTATTTTCGTACCAAATAAATGAAAGTTAATTTGGTATTAATGAAAGTAATCGAACTTTAAAATAAATATAGCTTCATTCAAAAATTAATATTAATATAAGCTAGCGAAATCAATACATTTATTGCGCCGTATATTATAGTTGATAGATAGCTAGCTATTTAGTTCAAACTTGAGATTTTCAAGATCATAATATGCTGAAGTTCGACATAAATGAAGTAGATTTTTACCATGCATTAAAACTACGATTTTGAACTCTAAAATTTTTAATTTATAAAAATAACCAACATATAGATGGACACAAATGATTGCTTCCTATATTTTCCAAAATATATTGACCTCTTTTCGAATGAAGAATTGGTTATACCTATACTACATGGAGGTTTCATACCAAAGATTGGCAGTGGGTATGTAACGAAAGTGTCCGGCAACGAGATAGTCATGTCCCTCGAAGTCTTTGTTGAGCCAGACGTGGGAGTTGTAGTGTGCGGATGCGGGCAGGGGCATGGAGTTGGAGCGGGATTTAGCAGTTAGTGTGCCTTCCAGGTGTTGACTACCGTGTCTGGGTAGACTGTTGAAGGAGTGAGAGCGGTTGGGGGTCTGACCAGCACCGTGATCCTTCGATCTTATTGAGAAGTGACATAGAACAAAGAGGTAATGAAATATTTGAAAAAAAATATCGTCAAATAAAGTTTGACTTCATGGTAAAAAGTCGTATTTATTAATTCGTATAGAAAAATACATATTAGTCGTAAATTTAAAAAATATGATATATAATTAGTGGAAATGTATTATATCATATATAATAAAAACTATCACACGAATATATATATATATACCTATATAGTTATACTATAGTTGTCTGCTTCATATTTATATTATACCATAGTCTTCTGTTTCAAAGGATAGTTGTCATTCAAGCCCTTATTCTACAATATTTTATATATATGTAATGCATCATGAGGGGATAACAAAGCTGTGCTCCATATCCATCATCTATTTAGGATCTCAAAGCCTTCCACAGTGGACGACCCCGACCTTCAGCAGAAGTATTGTTTTTTTAATATTTACGTGAAGCAGACAACTATGATATAACTACATATGTATATGCATATATTGTTTATACACGTACAACATGTACGTGCTATATATACATAAAACGGTAATCAGTTTTAGACACAAATTACATTGCTGATTATCCCAGTAATAAAATGCAATATAGACAATTTCTAAGATACTTTACAACTATTTATTTGCAATAATTTTTATATGAGACAATATGTAATAAATTTACATGTATCAATACGAGTACAATACAGTGAAATTTGTCTTAACCATGGTTGCTCAACAAATCAAACTTTCAAGTATTATATGCAATCTAAGTTTTCTTACATATATGTTTATTTTTATAAAATATACGCACTTATATATAAATATACGCTACTTATTGTATAGTACCGAAAATCTCAATAAATAAATGAAATTTCAATAGGCCTAGAAGAAAAGTAGCCTGAAATATACTATAATTATAAATATTATATGTCCTCATCAAAACAGTGTAATTGATTTTTTAGATAAATTCCGAAGACAAAAGTATTAATGACTTTCATAGTAAATATTCCAAAATAAATGCTAGATTTATATTTTTGACCAAGCCTAGTAATTAGACATTATTTACTATACAATAATACTGTTAAACTGATGTTAAATACATATATTAAATCATGTTAGAATAGTTAATGATTGTAATATTATAAAATGATTGCCTCTATGATTTTAATCGAAATTAGAATATTTTCATTTACAAAGACCCCACAATAGATTTGCTTGGATAGTCAACATATAGGGTACAAAATTGTAAAAGGAACATAAGTTATAGAAAAGTTAAATATATTTAAAACAAGTATTCTGTTTTGTTCGATAAGTTATATATAACAGATATCAAATTTATTAAAATATAAAACATAAATATACATATAATAACAAAATAAAATAAAATAAGAGCACTTTAACTTAAAATCATAAAATCAAAACTAGTAATAAACCTATTGCTATATTTTACGGTATATCATCTCGCAACGATTGCTATGTAGCTATAAATCATATTTTATAATAATAAGTAAAAACAGTATCTAAAACTATTAAGCGTATTTTTTCCAAATAAAAATGTACATCTGCTTCCATAATACATCAATAATAAGTTTTATAAAAACATTACATTAATAAGGAGTATGGATTTATTAATACCTGTACAACAAAATAGGATATAACATTATGCACATATATGTATGAAAATATTCATACAATATATATTATATATCCAGAATCCGAGAAATAACATATATTTTATAAGACCCCCATTTCCAGCATGAGATAATAAACTATTTAACGTGTAGGTAAATGTACAGAGTAATGAACCAATCGCAGAACCCATTAGTATATTATTCAACTGTTAGAGTTACCTATTTGCAGCTTTCCGTGTATTATGTCGTTTCAAAGAATTCGTCCTTCTAATACTACTATAATAGTAGTATTGACTTCAAACATGCACAAGAAAACATGCGTAAGGGTAAGGAAGTAGGTTTTCTTATAATAATTTAAAATAGTATACATATTTTTATCCAAATTTCTAGACAAGGAATATCATGAAAATGTAACAAGTACAAACTATACTATAAAACACATTTGTATGTAATATTAGGTATTACAAACTAAGTAACTTTTGATTTTTATGAGTAAAATATCCCCTAGAAACCATATAAATATATCAAAATATGTGTTTTTATTAAAACTACCGCATATAGACAAAGAAAATTTACTTATTTTAGTAATACATACAATAAGTAAAATATACAAAAAGCAAATTTTAATTAAATGAATCAAAGTATTGTGTAAATTATATGGAGTATATTTAATGCCAATTTAGGCCGCAATCAAATAAGCGCGAAATATTAATTAATTTTTCAATTAAAGTCGAAAATATTCGATATGCACAACACAATACACTAATGACCATGTGTATGGAGTACATTTATTGCCAATTTAGGCCACAATCAAATAAGCGCGCAATATTAATTTATTTCTGAATTAAGATTAAAAAAATCGATATGCACAACACAATACACTAATGACTATGGATTATTTAAAAATTGTGTGATAAATCAAATACAATTTATAAAATGATCAAAATATTAGCATATTAAGCAAATAATACTAAAGACGGCCTTCATTTATATACAACATAAATCAGTTAGCTACTTAAATAATAAATACCATAATTTTCGTTTGTCCGTTATAAAAGTAGGTAATATTGAACTGGAGTGCTATATTATACTATGCTCGACATACCACATAGTGATATTTTCCTTATAGAAAGTTATATTATTATAAGTAATTTGTAATATATAAGTAATATATTGTAAAATTTTAATTCAAAGTACAAATTTAACCAGAAACTAACAAATATGTCTGATATCGGAAGAAAACTTTTTAGCAGGATTATTTGATAGTAATAAAATTATGTAAAATATTATTATACTGTAATATAAACATGAAATTAGGCTTTATTTGCAATAGTACCAGGGGTGTGGTCCGATAAGGTGATCTATTAAGGTCGAAACAGCTCTGTGCACCCTCCCCGTATTACTAACTAGAAATATACGAGTAAAAAATCATAATTTTTTCATCTTTTTATAAATTATTATTCTGATTTGTATTATAAAAATGTAGGCAAGTTAATTCGCCTACTCTAGTCACGCATAATATACATACATTATATTTAATATCACAATGGTTACCTATGTACTATCTTGTGTAGGTACTTACTATTTATATATAGAACAAACTATACAAAAATCTTTATTCGTAAATGTTTATTGAAATATATTATTATTATATATATATTGATTTATTTAATATTTATTAAAATGTAGAAGTTCTAATGTTTTTCTTTATCTCAATGATAATTTACTGAAATCCTGGACACATTATTACTATGACTACCTTAATAACTAAAAAAAAACGTGATAATGGAAGAATTCTAGTTTCAGAGGTTTCAAATCATATCTCGTACAATTAATAGAAGCTAAACTTAAGATGCAAACTTTATTAAAGAATGGAGGAAATCGAGAAGTTTGGATTTAAATTATCCGTTTATCAGTGAAGGAGGAATATTGAAAGAGTAAAACTGTACGGGTAGGTATTATTATAGAAATAGGAACACCAAACCAGCGATTTGTATCATTCAAAATATGATTAAACGTAGGAAAATTTGTTCTCTCTATAATCTTACTTTTGGAAGAACAGCAGTTGCATTGTCTTTGAATACAACATAACTATCTACAAACAAATATGTAAAACAGTTTTTTAGTTTTAGAGATAGAATGACATTTTATTCGTTTATTAATATTCGTTCGATAATATTCTGTGTTTTTAAAAGCAGAATTTTTCAACAATTACATACTTTTGTGTGTATATTTTTCATATTAATTTATCTTCGCTTGTGATGTTGCATCCCATTTTGATAATTTTTATAGATTTAGTAATTCAATAAAAATATGTTATTATTATTATTATTATTTTTAAGTGGATACTGTAAATAATAAATTTAAAAATATTTTACGTTTATTTCATTTTTATTTCATTGATCATGTTTACTGTTATATTTGGCTTTAAACATTTTATACATAGTTTAACTAAATTGCTATGTTATTGTTCATAAACACTTAAATATAAGTATCATATTTAAATTTAATATTTCCTTACTTACTTTTAAAAATAAGAGTGTGTTGGTGTTAAGTAATTTTCAATATTAGAAGAGTTTTATGTGAACATAATATACGATATACGATATACGTAATATACATAATATACGTACACAGTATGTACGAGCATAATATTATATTGTATGCGACATTGAATAAACAATTTTATTGTACCTACTCATAAAGTTAGACCGCTAAGCTTTGAAACATAATTATGTACATTTTTTGTAATTTAAATTAAAGAAATGTATTCGTGTTTTAATAAAGATATAATAAAATACAAAAATGTTGAGCTCATGCGCTATTTATTTTGACAATTTTTCTACATTTACATTTGACACATTTTTTTAAATAAAATTCTTCAGATTTGTTTTGATATAAGAGAATATAAAACTATTTTTCCAACTTTAATTTGATTTACAAAGCGTATTTAAAATTTAGAAAAATGAAACGAAAATATTCCATTCCTATATTATAAAATTACAGATTATAAAATACATCATTAAGGAGTCTAAATGATGAAGGAGGAAGAGACAAACAAAAAAAAACGAGATTTACATTACGTTTTTAAAATAAATGTTTAATCGTAAGACAATCCTAAAATAATTGCAGTAATAAGTAACTGCACTGTACAGGTCACTCGCTACTGAATCTAGAGTTAAACTTTACTGATTATAAACAAACAAATAAATAAATAAATATTATCCTTCAAATCTATATTACAACATATTGATTTATATATAAATACCCTAGTTACCTTTATTATTATTATGAATAATCTCCATACTATCCATGCATATTTGTGACACTATATAATTTATTATGATTTCTTAATATTAGAATTTTTAAAAACAAACTACAGAGTTTTAATGTATTCAATATTTTCTTTAAAGTTAGTATTATTTAAGTTGCACATATTTACTTGAAAACTAGTTTGACAAGATAATAAGCTAGTTTATCTCTGCACTCACTCGACAAACTCAAACCGGGATGCAGCGGGATAGTGTATGTACGGTGATGTGGACGGTAGAGTACCCCCTTGACGCGGTCTGTTGCTTCCGCTACCCCAGCCTCCTGATGTAAGACCGGCAGGACGGGTAGGCCCACTGCTGACTAGGTAGTGACTGGGTGTCTGATCCGGATCTCGAGCTGGCTCCCGATAGATCACTCCACCGGGAGGTAGGGGTGGAGCCGCCTTCTCTGGATGAAGGGCAAACTCGATTGCGGATTGGACGAAATCCGGACGCTTCACCGGGCCCTTCGAGCTCATTGGTCGCTTCAGGGAGTTCTTGTCGGCTTCTGATTGAACAGCAGAAAAATAGGAAATCGGGAAGAATTGTTATTTATCAAAATAAGTTCACATGATTTGCCGGATAGCTGAAAGCTATATATAGATTTAATGAACATATTATTTTCATGATATAAATTTTAGATATATTTATTGCTGACAACGAATAGATTTACAGTACTGTATTACTTTAATTGCATTTAAGTATACTATGATTAGAAAATATATTTATGATTTTCTTTCTACTAGCCTTTATAAAATAACATTGGTAACTTAAAGTACATATAATTCATGTGAATTTTAAAACGCTTACTCCTTCAGAACTTAAATCGTAAGATAATTATAAAGGTTTAGTTTTAAGACAATTGTAAATGCTAGGTTAGTACAATATATTATAATTATTTGAAAATATGAAAATATATAAGCGTTTTAATCAGTCAAAAGGTAAAAACAAATCTTAACTAGGTCATGTAAATAAAAACAACTCTTTCTACATACGTTTGCGATTATACCAAGCAATTTTAGAATGTTGCTTTTCACAAAAGACATAAGCATAATAAATTAGTATATGAGAGCTCAGGAAAATAAGTATGAAAACAAATTTCTCCGAGCCCAGAAACACAGCCATTTTATTTTGCTTTCCATTTGAATTAAATATCCACATATACATATATGAGTACTATAAATTGGTTAAACTGATATCCCTTTAACAATATATATACACATAGGTTTTGAAATAATTGTCATGAAATTAATGAGAAGGTCAAGGAAACAAAGTATATCATCGTAGCCAATTCCATAGTGAATTTGACACTATAGTTGACAAACTATTGAGTATAGGTAAGAGAGCATGAGCAGATTGGAAACATATCACAACATATTATCTTTCTCAATAGTGAATTTTAACAGAAGACATTTATGTCGTCTTAATAGACTACGTTACCTAGAAAATGTATTTTTGTTTATATACTTAATTATATTCAAAGGGTTTCTTATTTCTCTATTGGAAATAAGAAACAAATAAAACTTTAGATTAAACTAAATTCCTTGGAAGGTTAATTTAATTATATATATTTATATTAGATCAAAGCAATAAATTAAGTAGGCAACTTTCTCTCAATAAGCATATTATAGTAATCAATATATGTAAATACACTACTTACAATAATTAATAAATTAAGAAGTCAATTGTATTTTATTCACAGCACAACTTACATGAAGTAAAATACCACATCCGGCAAATGATAAGCAAGGGACAGCAACACAACAGCAAGAGCCACTTATACTTAGAAATCAAAAAGAATACACTTAATAATAAAAAATTGCGTTAATAAGTTTCAAATTCCTCACGAATAAAAATGAATTTCTCAAAAATCGCCTTTATAATGAACGATAAACTAACATATAATGCAGAGTTTTTTAACCTGCAAACGACCTCAAATCGGAAACTATTTAATAGTAAAGTATTCAGTTTGTATACACAGAATATATTCAATGACAGTACTGACACTGAAAACAACCCTGCAGCACAAGCAAATATTCATGACGATCCATTCTATTGCTCTGATGGCTGTAAGCCAATTATTGAGGAACAATTCTTAATTGTGAGGTTTTGAATTTATACTATATAGCCAGAGTAGGTACCTAATTATTAGAATTATATAGTATTATTTATAGTTACATTATCACTTGAACCTTTGACAATGTAGTTAAATGTATAGATTGTTTACTCTAATTTAGAAGTACAATATACTCTCTTATCTTCTTTTCTTCCAATAATTAAAAGTTTATATATGGACTGAAGAAAAAACAAAAATGTGGCATAAACACTAATGCCACCTATATATTTAATGCAATTCAATACAAGTTTATTTAGTAAGGAATGCGCTCTCGACCTTATTTGCTTGCTGCAACAGAACGATCACTTTGTGTTAGATTGTGTGAAATTATTTGGTCTAACTACAATCTAATATATCAAACAAAAGAGGCAGAGACTATACCTTAACAAATAACAATACAAATAACACTGATACATTGATTGTTTACTATTAAACAATAAATTATGTACATATACATAAATATTGCAGGAATTAATGTTATACTCATAGAGTATATCATACGAAAAGATTTAAAAAAGTAATAATAATAGATGCCCATTACCAATTAAAAATAAGAATATTCGGTCAGAAATTAAATATAAAATGTATAGCACAAAGTATAACATGTAGTGTACGCAATAAATATATTACAAATAAATTTCTTAACTTCTGTTATTAGCCAGCATATAAACAAGATCTTTCTTACATTTTGGGTATTTTGTGTTATTTTAACAATATTATTGTATTTACCTATTTCAACGTGTCTCCCACATGTTACATTATAAACAAGCCAATGTAGCGATTATAAAATTAATACACAACAGTGTATATTACCTATATATCAATTATGAATGCTGACATAAAGATGGTTCAATACAAAGGCAGTCAAGCACATGCGCAGTTATAATTTGTACATACTTTTAGTTATCTTCAGTTAGTTTTAACTAACAGACCGACGGTATTTATGTCGGACCATATTTGATTTTTAGAAAGACTAATTTCTGCTCAGGTTCGATTCCCATTAGAACTTACATGCTCTATAAATAAGGTTCTATAGATTTATCACTAGTTTTCATCATCTGTAGTGGTACCTTACCTTGCATATTGCCTAAAAAATTAAATAGTACATCTTTGTCTTTCAAAAATGTATTTTTTTCTGACAAAATCTTAAGTTTTCTTACATACTACTTAGTTATTCCGTAAGTACTATAGTGCAAACAGTTGAGGATTTTAAAAAGAAAAACCATGAAGCAGCATATGAACGCATATAAAGCACTTTTAATGCTCAGCTCACCGCTGTCGAGCCTGGGAACATGAACAGCCGCCACTGGAACTTTGGGAGTTCCACGAGACATAAGGCTCGCCTGACTTCCCTTGAAGATGTAGTAGCTAGAGTTACCCAAACCGCTTTTTCGGTCTTCCGATGGTGTTTCTAGAAAGAGAGAACAGATCGAAATTGTATGTGATAACCCTCAATTGCATTGATAGAGCATAGTAAATACAAATTGAAAACAAAGAAATATAATATTTGAAGTGAAAGTTTTCTATTTGTAAAAAGAGTCAAATGTGATAAACTTGAAGATATATCATTACAATTGTATCATAAAAATATTTTTCTAATTTTGTGGCATCATCATACAAGTATCAAAATATAACCTGTTTTAATATCTTCAAAAAAACTTATTATTAAACGGTGTGATAAAAATTATTAAATCCATTTACACATATTTCGCTATTTTTGGAATAAATAAAAGTCCAAAAATGTTAATAAGTTGACGCAAAGATGCCTTATTGTCTATAAATATACATTAATAAAAAAATAATAAGCGATATTAATAACATTTCAAACATACTTAATATTATGATTTTAGGAATGATAGATAAAACGATACTAAAACATAAATTTTTGTATCTTCTATAGTTAAACACTCCTTAAAATTAAAATTAAACTCTACTAAAATAAGAAAAAAATTCTTGCATATTTCGTTTTTTCTTAAACAAAGAAAAGTGAAACTGAAAGTAATTAGTCTATGAGTAACTTTAGGCAACGATATATACTTACGTGGTCCATGTCTCATCATTGGTGAATCTCCTCCAGGGTGATTCGGATTGACCAACAAGCTAGGCATGGAGCCGGGATGTCTGTTGTTAGAGTGTCGGTTAAAAGGACTGTTGTTGACATTAGCTACCGGAAATACGATGTGTTGCTGGGGTAGTCCGGCTGAACACAAGAGAACAATAAAGTAATTTAAACTGATGTTATTGTTACTAGCACAAGATAACAATCTGGTGATGAAACAGAATTAATTCTACAAATATAATATATATAATTTAGTTATATTCTTCAGCATTTCCATTAACGAAGAAAATGAAAAATCCTCATTTTTACCCATTTAGCTATTAATTATTTATAAATAAAATATGAATTAAAGACGAAGTAAAACCTTTATATTTTTCATTAATGTAATCTTCCATACAAATACAATTTAAATGTCTTTCTGATTAGATTAGCAGTGAACACATTTTAACTCAATTATAATACATCAGTAAAAAAACTTCTGTCCTGAATCGTTCGTTCTTTCATATATTATACAACTCGAATTTAGTAGCTAAAAAGATTATTATGTAATTTGTTTTACTAGATTAAAATTTTAAAGCAATTTACTTGAATAAATTTATTTCAATCGTAAAATAGTTCATTTCAAAAACAAATGTACCATACAGTTCTATATAATCATCATACCAATTATAATATTAATTAATTTTCAGCATAAACATATGACTTTCATTTTAATATATGTATTTTGTAACTGACAATGAACTTTGCAAGTATTAAAGACACAGGAGAAATTGTAAATAAATGTTTGAGTATAATGATCATAGCATATTACAATCATATATTGGTATTATATTTTAGACGGGCTTCAAAATTAATAAATAATGCATTTTAAAATGCTTAAAACTATAAAGTACTGTGTATTATTTAAATTTACCAACTGATGTAGGAAATTAAATTAAGCATAATTGTAAAATTCACATATACACAAATCCATATCTTCCACCATTACTTACGAAAGAATTCATATAAAATATATCAAACACTATAAATACTAATAAATCCTTTCAGAGAAAACAAATCATTACTAAAAACAGTTGTATTTGCACTAATTATATTATATTTATGTATCGTAATTTTAGGAATTATTAATTATTTAATTTGTTTCAACTATACAATGTAAAATAACAAAAGAGCTTGATATACAGTTAACATTGATTCTAACACATCCCATAATAATGACAACTTTTCTTCCATTATACTATTCTTATTATATAGTCATAGTACACTATACAATATCTTAATATATTATTCATTATAATATGACTCCATGCACGTGTATCAGTAAATCTGTTAATCTTGATACTCACCAACATCCGGTATCTCCTCGTAGATGTCGTCATCATCCTCGTATCGCTCTCTCATCTGCAGCTCCTTCTCTCGCTGCTTCTTTGCCTTCTTTTCGGCCTTCTTCCTTTTCTTCTCCCTCGCCTGTCTCTGCAACTCTTCCTTGTCCTCCCAATCCAGATCCTCGTCACTATCCTCGTCGTCGTCAGAGACATCAGGGACCTTGGTCGGAGGCCGAGGATCGCGTCTTATTGGTTGGCTTTTTAAATCAATTTGATTGGTTGACGGCTGCTGTTTCTTCTCAGCAAATGGAAGAGAATTGGGTCGTGCGGCTGCCGGAGAAGCTAGACAAAACGAGTGGAGAGAACATATTATAATCGCAGAAATATAAGTAGGGAAACTACTCACATGGATATTATGATTGATAATGAATTTTAACTCACAAACAGTATTTAAATGGCCCAAAAACAAATACCTCTTAGAATACGTTATTGTTTTTATCATCAAAAGTATACCATCCTTGTCTATTGACATCCTTGTCTATTCCATCAATACCAGTGCTAGAAACTATAACACTTGAAATAAAAATGACACTTTCTAACACCTTAAATAATATATTTATATGAAATGTATTATAACAACAAATCTTTCGAAAAAAAAAATTACATTCTAACGAAACAACTCAAAATATTGATTTAAAAAAATGTATTTCTTTACCTGATGTATCAGTATCATTGTCAGGAACAGCTGGTGTCTTGAGCGAGTTCCAGGATTTCCCATTCCCAGGAGAGTTATCCATGAGGCCTCCAATTCCATGGTCATCCGGTGTAACGTCATCGTCTTCTTCATACTCCTCTGACGTCACCGCATCACTGTCTTCTTCTTCCTCCTCATTCGGCTCTGGTACTACATTGTCAGCTTTCCCTTCATCTGTAAGGTGGTCGCCTACTTTCTCAGGATCCGAAAAGTTGATATTCTCGTAAAGATGCGAGTTAACTGGATCCTCGGTGACATCAGCAGGACGAGGCGGTAGTGGCGGTGCATCTATAAAATAGCCGAATGGAAAGATAATAAATTAATAAGAAGATTCCTGACAACAAGCAACAAATTGATTGATCGTAACCACATATAACATACACAGAACAATTTATATGAATATATTTAAATTATTGAAATATATACCAAGTTTCTATAGATTATACTGAATGTCACAAATATATTTTTTAATAATTAATCATTATTTTAAAAATGACTGAAGAAAATAAATTTATTTATTATAATTTGTTTTAAATACTTTACATCTACTTATACAACACTGTCAGAAATGATTACTTTGTTAAATTAAATTCACGAACCCAGTCTGCAGTAAAGAAAACTACTTAGATTAATCGTACACAATTGGAAATTGTTGACATATATTTCCATAACATTAATTATAATTCGGCTCTATGATTCAGACATTATCAAATATAATATGCCTATCGAATTTCATATTTAGAAGAAGGCGCTAAATGTCCACGTAAGTTCAAATCCAAATGAGTTAAATATCTCTCGAAAATAAAAGTTGAACGATTAAAACGTTCAAAGTCTTGTGAATATATAATGCAAACAACAATAATCTACATTAAAATAACAAACAACTATAAAATCCAGCAAATCAGACAAAAAACAAAACAACTAAGTACTAATACAAATGCTAAAATCTACCATACCGATGAAAACAGCGGTTTAACTCGTGCATCAGCAAACTTTTACTATAATATGGGAAAGGACAGCAAGAAACAACCCAATATTTAAAATGCAAAAGCGCACAGTCTGATAATAACAAATAAGTATTTTACATAATAATATAATACGAGTATGTATAGTGAATGAGTAAACTTGAACCTACCCTCGTCTTCATCACTGTCAAGACCCCCCTGTATGTTCAACTTCTTCCGCATCAGTTTATCCCGCTCGGTAGCTGACAGTCGCTTTCTCATATCATCAGATGTCGGTGATCGCCAGGACTTGATCCCTTCTCCCTCTTCCTCGCCATCAGAAGTTGTGCTGCTGTCATCACTCAAAGAGGAATCATCCCCAACAACCTTCCCGACGCCTTTTTGCTTTTTCTTCTTCTGTTTATCGTCATCTTCCGTCAATTTGGGGATAGCAGGCTTCTTCATCGGAATCGCGTAAATGTCTTCAGGTTCTAGAAATAATTATACAACTTTTCACTATTATCAATCTTTATAACTATTACAATAAAAATGATTTGATAAATACAATGATATTATATATTTTTTAAATATGTATATACTCATATTTAAGATTGTGTTTAACTGATTTAGATGGAATCATAACGCTTTGCCAAATTTTCATCAGTTTCGAATGACACATACATTTTTTAAATCTGATATACCAAAGTTATTATCGATGTATTTATTATAATGCTTATAATGTAATTTTTACCTGATTAAATTTAATCTGTTTTTTTTTAATTATTCAATATTATCTATTGTATTAAGGTAATATAAACTAATGAAATAACTTTATAAATTACATACATATGTGTTCAACACCTCTATTAATAATGATATAGGATAAATTGCATATGGCCTTCAGCCGGGATATATACAGGGTGGTAAGAAAGTTCCGCCCGATTTTAGATATTTTCCGAAATTGACATTATTAGATAAGAAAGTCCCACGGCCCGATTTTAGATAACTATGCTTTAAATTTAAAATGCTGATTTAAATATCTATGATTTAAAATCTATAATAAATCTATGAATATTCTATGAATTTTGAATTCAAAATTATGAATTTTGTCTAAGTTATGCA
>JAYRBW010071872.1:0-26264 GCA_036023295.1 Invenusta paracnida
GGTACTAAACGATTCCAGACGTAGTGCCAAGCTAAATTTTTCCCCTGGGGCCCACAAAGCGAAGAAATCCAAGATGGGTCATATGGGCCAGGGTCGTCCCCGGACCTCAACCCTATCAAGAATTTATGGGTCACCATGAAGAGAAAAGTTGCCGCACACAATCCGACATCGTACGAAAACCTGAAAAACATGATACGAGAAGTCTGGGTAAGTGAGACTGACTCGGAGGAATGTCGGCATCTGGCCAGATCCATGCCAAAACGTATATTGGCTGTTTTGGAGAAGAAGGGACTCCACACGAAATATTCAATATTTATCTGACAAAAGCATTGCTTTAAACATTAAAAGTGCGCATCCAGTTTGTAATTTCATGTAATTTTCATGTTTCTTCAATTGATTCAATAAATAAATACTTAATGGAACTAATCGTTTTGTAGATGTTTATATTATAAATATTTAGGGGTAGTCTAAGACTTTTGGCCACGACTGTATGTAGGTACATATCTCTATTACTAAATTTTAATATAATAATTTTGAAAATGCGAGATCACTTTTCGAGCACTCTATAATCTATACCCAGTAAGTCACATATTATGTCCTACCTATAATAATGGTTTGTCTCTATGATGTTACGTGACTCAAGGTCCTACCGATTTGTATCGATGTGTGAAGCGAGAATTGTGGACCTGGGGCCGAGGTCACTCGGGTCAGCTGGGATTGGGAGATAGAGAGAACCGAGCTAGTCCTGTTCATCTGAGCTTTTTCACGGAGAAGGAGTGCACACTACGGGTCGTGTGTGGTGCAGAACACACTTTGGCACTCACCGGAAGTTCGGAGCTGTTCGTCTGGGGGGCCAATACTCACGGTCAACTTGGGCTAGAAGCCACAAATCGATTGGCGCTGTCTCCATTGCAGTTAAAAATTATGGAAGTACGCTTATGCTGTTTTTTTTATTTCCGCATCACTCGCTATCATATATTGGAATAGTTCGAAATTAACAAAATTAGAAGTTGATTAATTATTATTATTTTATTTTTTTGCTTAAGTATCGAATTATCCAACACGGATAAAATGTGTAAAAATTCGTATTCAATCTTTGTTCATTTACATTAGATTTCAAACTTTACCAAACTACATGTCATACATACATACATAGCTACTTTCCTCTTGAAATATTTTTTTAGTTGCGGAATATTTTATTAGTTGTTTAGAAGTTTTATTCTAGATTAGAAGTATGTAAGTTAGAAAAGTATTCCTTATTTTTGGAAAAAAGTAATTTTGACAACATTGGTTTTTAAATCTGGGACTTAGAACTATGTCCATATTAAAATATAAGTATTTATATAAAATATATATTGCACAACTTTGCAGCGCAGTCCAGCACGGAGTTAGTAAATATTCTTGTACATTTTTTGCTTCTAAAATTAATCTAATACTTCCAGTAGAACATATTTAAATATACATTAGGTCACTTTACAATAGGATTAAATTGGATTGATCTCGTGACTAGACACTTTCTCAAATAACGCCAGCAATATACCTTTTTATCCAATGAAATTGCTTTAATATTTACAAATCTATTCTTATCGCTATCGTAAAGTTGTTTTTACATTCCTATTACATTAGAAATCTCTGTGCCCATTCCGCCCACGAATATCCCGGGAAATGATTGACAGTTGCAGTATAATTACGAGTGTATCGCGATTAGAGAGCGATTGACTATAGCCAGGGTGGCCACCTGTCCTCGAAATTCGTGGACGTACTCGAATTTTGTAAAGTGTCCTAAAATGTCCTCGAATTCTGTGAATTCTGTAAAGTGTCCTCGATTGTCCTCGAAATTTGGAGTATGCTCTAATAAAAACGTAATATTGTTTTTTATGCATTATATGTCCACTGCTGGTATGACATTTTAAACTCTGTTGTGTACACTCATGTATTATTTATTTGAGCCTCGCAGTCCTCCTATTTTTTTATATTTTCCTATTTTCAAGCTAAAATATTAATTTTTTCATATGTAAATTTACAACCTGCAAATTTAAAAAAATATCCTGTATTTTTGCCGTTCTGTGTCATTGTCAATAACACCTCATATAAACAAGAAAAAAATAAGTTGAATATGTCTAAACTTTTGTAACGATTTTAAACAATATTTATTTTGTTGTATTGATAAGCTATGAAACACTGAAGTGGAACAATTTTATTTGATATAGCTTTTAATAGAAGTATTTTATATATGAAGTACTGTTACATTTTTGTGAAACATACATAGGTAAGTACAATAAGGCTGGTTGGTGTCATTGTAGCTACACGTATATATATATATGTATGGCTGTTTATGTATGTATGTATAATAATGTGTGAAACTTATTATCACTCATTAATAATATTTGATAACTGTAAATCATCATGGCATACATTTGTTATATTAGATATTCAATGGTATAAATTCAAAGTGCAGTGATGATATATTTTAATTGTATCAAAAAGATTGAATGTTACTCACTTATTTGATAAATTAGCTATTTATTAAATAAGCGAGTTATTTATTAAATAAATGAGCTATTTATTAAATATGTGAGTTATTTATTAAATAAGTGAGTTATTTTTTAAATAAGTGAGTTATTTATTAAATAAGTTATTTATTTATTAAATAAGTGAGCTACTTATTAAATAAGTGAGTTATTTACCACATAAGTGAGATATACCTGCTCGTCAATCGTTTTTCAATCGATATGACTTTATTATGCGATTGGACCTGGAGTGTGAGTAAATTGAATATTGAGTTTCAAAATTAGAAACTTAAGAATTCTTTTAAAGTTTCAAATTCTTTTACAGTTTCAAATTAATGATAATAAAATGTACTTTTTCTAAATTTGCAATTGATATAATTATTTTTATTTTATATATTTAAGGTGTTGCGAGAAAGTAGCATCTTACGTAAGAAAACATGTTTTTATTTTAATTTTAAATCATGAAATAAATATTTTATGAAATCGTTTTTGGCAGATATTAATACAGGTGATAATGAGGTTAATTTCTAAAAAAATATAAATATGAATAGACTTTTATTTCAATAAGTGGTATATTTAAAGTTTATTATCATACTTAGCTAAATTATAAATATTTGAACTCTGTAATCCCGTTTGGGTCAATCTAATCGCGTTTAGCTTGATAGTGCAACTGACCTGAGACTTTATCCCACAAAAATATCTTCCTTCAATTTGTCAATCATAATTAACAAAAAAAGATTGGATCAATCTAATCTAATCGCTATCGTAGTGACCTATTGATTTACATTATATTGTTTTATACACTTATACATTAAAAATTCTTTTATTGCGAGTCTTCTGTTTATGACTAATAGGTTATTTGACTAATAGCATTGGTTAATAACAGTACTGTTCGTTCTTTTCAGTCGTGCTCCATCTCAGATGTGGCCGCTAGTGGGAACCGGTCAGTAGTGCTTCTCTACGTGGTTAACCGGCCTGATATCTTCATCTTTGGAGAAGGGGTTGGTGAGGGACGCAGTAATCCAGTCAGATGGCATGAAGTGCGCAAGGTGTATATCCAGGTTCCTTAATTTGTATCTACATCCTACAAACAAATTAATAACAGTACAACAAATTACTTACTGTATAAATATACTAAAAATTTTATTTTATATTAAATGTACCAACTTATTATTATGCTGAAAATATAGATTCTAAACTTAAGTTGTCGACTATTTTTAGAATCTCTTAGAAGTAACTCATGGCAAATTTTATTTTGATTTACTTTAATCTTCAAGCCACTCTAGCTCCGATTAATTTATACTTATCATCAATATCTAATTCAAGATACATTATCTTTAAATCAAATCATCTCCTTGTCAAATATTGTTGATTAATAATTATATTTTAAAATACATATTCATAAATATTTAAATTTAAAAAATCTACAAATAATTTATTGCTTTTAGCCATTTATATTACTGTTCATACTGCTTTTATAAATACTTTTAATGTATAATATTCCGCTATATTTTTATATTTACTCTTTATTCTTCCACTTTAATTTGTTCTAATATCATATCTTATAAATGAATATAATATATATGTAGGTATATATATATTATTTAAGTGTTGAATTTTATATTTATAGTTACTATATGGCGTATTTTATATTAAACGTCGAAATATTTAGAAACTATGCATACTAGAAGCAAAATTGGTATTCTGGAATATTTCATAACAGTGATAAATCACTTATAGAAATAACAAAAATCATTTTTAAGTTTAGGTAAATTTCATAACAAACATATTTCAAAACAATATTTTAATAAATTGTAATATCGGGTTCATTTAAGTACTAAAAGACTACCAATATTAAAAGTTCTTGTATTTATCATTTAAACTTAGTTGCTTCTTTGATTTTGTTTAGCATTTGATAAACCAATACTCGTAATGTTTCAAAAATATTTTGTTTGCCAATAACTTCATAAGTGGGATATTATTTTAAAAACAAATCGTATTAATTCTGAGGTCTTGTTATTATTGTAATTGTACTTGTTATTAAATTAAAAATATACCTCTTAATATCTTATATGTAATATGACAATATCGCTATACTAGTTTATTTTACGCTTTTTATCACCTCTATGCTATATCTTAGAATTCATCTAAATATACTGGCAGAAGAAACAACATGTTATCTTTATCTAACAGAATGTCTTACCGTTGTTGAGGTAAAACTTCAGCTCAAATAAAATAAAATAAGACATATAAGACAATATCTAAATGAGTCAATCCTATATAAAATTTGTTAACTACACTATCAATGAACTCACATATTATTTTCAAAGGATTTCACAGAAAAGCTGCATCAAAATGATATATAATAATGGTTCAATATTCATTTAAATATTAAATGAATATTTAAAATACATGATTTAATTTATTATGGAGAAAAATAATTTAGATTATTGTCTTATTACTAAATTTGAAAACTTTTATTGTATGTATCACTTTATTCTATTATTTTGTAGACATCTAAGAGTTTTGTATATTTTCCTATACTGTCCACTTTTTCCTTTACAAAGATTGGTTGGGCAAGCCATATATTCTGTTCAGCAGACTGCTACGCCGCAGGTTTTGCTGTAGAACCAAGTCCACTCATACGCGCTCTTCACGATTTCTCAGCTTCCGAACGAGTCTATCTTAAAAGATTGCGAATTACCCTGCTTCACATAGTTAATCCAATTATTGATGGTAAGATTATTATACATACAATGTTTACCCTTTCCATTTATGTAGATATTTTATCTAAAAGTATTTCATTGAAACTTTTCTCTAATTAAAATGGATAATAAAATAATTTACTAATAAGTTGTTTGTTTTTTATCTTGACTATTATGTCGTCATCCAATCAATCTACATGTGAGTTATTTAACATTTTATTATAGAATTACACTTTGATGAATATTCTTATTTTCATATTCCTAATTAATAATGGATAATTTCCATGATATAATTTAATTCATAGTTAACTAATTTATTTTTCTTCTCACAATTTATTTTGAGGTACAAATTAAATTATAATCAAATCATAAGTAGCTGATTACATCTATTACATGATATTATTATCATTATTATCAATTAGAGCTAAAAGAACTTAACATTTATTTTTTAATCTATTGGACTTGGGTCCTCTAATATCTGGTCTTATATAATGTATAATAATTCAATTATAATGTGAATAATTTTCCGATCAAGTGGCTTAAATCTAGTTTGACCATACATAAAGTTGAAATGTTTTGTTCAATGAGTGTTATTGTATAACATTGGAATAAATGTCGTAGCAATTCTTAACATAATATTATTTATTGCTTTTTATAATGCTTACATACATACTTTAGCTTTGTATTATCAATGATTTAAATTATTGTATTAAATATTTTTTACTTAATCCAGTTATGGCAATTTATAATGAATTGTTTTCCAGGATTATTTTTTTTTTACTATATATTTACCCTATTTTTATCAGCAAACGAATTATTCATTGTACTAATGTTAATTAGTTGTCTTTTATATTATGTTATGGAATCAGCTTTAAAGTATACTCTTGACTTAAATTATATTATTGCAATGTTGTACTATCTGGTGAATTTTGCTTACTTCATATTTTAATGATTGTTTTCCAGATGTCCCTTGTAGTCTTTCAGAATCCCAATATGGCAACACAATAATTATTCTCTTCCATGCATTTCAAAAGTTATATTCAAAGGTACGTAATGGCAGTCTTTATAATGGCATGTTCATAATATTATTTAATGATTAACAGAAAGGTATAATTCATTAGCTGCATCAAATTTACTATTTACTAACCCTATTATATAGTAAAATCAGAAATTTTCCCTTTAAAGATAATTTATTCTCTATCTATGAATCAATCGTAGATAGTACGTGACACAAAACTTTGGATGATACTATTAATTTTTTTAATTTGTACTGTTTTTATTGATACATTTTAAAATAATATTAACATAGTGTGCTCAATATGTTCTACAACTACTATGAATTACTAAGTTCTACCTTACTGTGTATTTTATTTTTGAGTAAATGTTGTTATCTGCAGGTTTTACAGAATATGATGGCGTCAGCGGCTACTATTCGAAGTGAAATCTCCATGTCCCACTTTCTCGCTATGTTCACAACCTTCCTTGATGTTATGCGCTTCTACATCCACAATCTGGCTAATGTAATCGCTGTCTGGGGGTTTTCTTCTTTTGTCAAGGACAATAAGTTAGTTAGAAATTGCATCATCTTGCTTTTACATTGTTATACTCACGTGTTCATGACTTAGCTTAATTTATCGTAATTTATACTTCTTAATACAAAAATGCGTTAACACTTTAATTTTAACGTTTTCATCGATATCTACATTAATGTTCTATTATGACGAATATAGTACAAACTTCGCTAAGCATATCTTATATAATTTGAAATACTTCATCACTCGGAGGAAATTCTCCATTACAATAGAGTTAGTTTAAATAAGTGTATGATGAGTTTTGCTATAGATACATGCATGTTTTGCATTCCTGACATAAAAGTTTCAAATATAAAAACTTGCTAATAGTACATTAAGATAAAACTTTCTTCTATTTTTAGAATTTGCAAATGCGAATTATTGAAGCACCCTCGTATATAAAAAATCGTCTTAAGTTTTCTGGAATATATAATAATCAGATTTCTTTATTATACTTATTGTTGAAAGTGTCTTGTCTAACTATAAATATATTTATTTTTTGCTTTATGATCGAATGAACATTTACAATATTCGTACTATAAATAACATTTCTATCTGTGACCCAGCGCAATAATCAACCGTATCTCGGAGAATTGTCCGGATATAGCATCGAACCCAACCGGCTTTCTCACAGATGCTTTTTCAGTTCCACTTACCCAATTGGAAAAGTACCGCCGCATATTCATGGAGGCTAACAAAGGGGTATACATTGGATTTCTCCTCTGCTTTTTAACATAAATTTCATATTGTTTTAGTACATCAAAAACATTTCATGTATGAATATTCTCAAAAAATACGGTAAAAATTAAGCATCATATAATATTATAATATGTACTAATTAAATGTACACTATTATATGTATATATTTATATAAACTAAATATATAATGCTGCTTAATATATTTTTTATCAGAAAAAATGTTTCAATTAAATAATAATGTCACATCTAAAGTATATGTTTTTGTTTCAATTAATTTTCCCAAATATTTCTTTCACTTTGATGTTTAAACACAAATTATGATTTTCATTTTCATTTTAATAAGCAATAAATTGTTATTAAAAATTAGTTTTCTAGAAAAAATTTAGCTTCTAGTTTTAATCTAGAAGTAAAAATGCTGTAGTATTCTAATTTATGTATGATGAAAAACTACCATCTGTCTCCTATGTGTGTACTACACTAACAATAACTATTTAACCACACATCCTTTCTTCAACCTGTTTACAGTCAGAAGATGTTGATATCCGTGGTTTGGCGCACCTCTCCACCAGCCTCGAACGACTCAATGAAGAACTCAAAGATACAGTGCACAAGGCAGAGGTTACCCAGCAGACATTTTGTCAACTCACAGCAAAAATCAAGGTGGGAAATGATGGCACTTTAAAAATAAATTATTATTGATATATTTTTTAATTATAATGGCTTTTATACATTAAATACACTGTTTTTTATGGAATTTTATGTTGAAATTTCAAAATTTTGTTTTACATTCTTATCCACATTTTTGACGTCCTTTTATTCAAGTTATTTATAGTCTAGGAGCTTCAAACATAATTTTAACAATACAAGGGAAAATAAATTGAGAAATATCACTTTAAGTAGTTTATTAAAAGTTAACGAAAATCCATCTGGACTTAAAATCAAGAAATTAATTTCGTTACACACGATAAATAACAAAATTAGTTAGATTTTGTGGAAATATCTAAATTTATTTTTTAGAATGCATTTACTCAACTGAACTTATTTATATTGTATAATTGTCCACCTAAATATATCCCATTTGGAGCTCTAATTTTATTGCAGTTGTGGTCCGATGTGTCAATACAATTTTTTAAATAAAATCCATGTGTCAAAATGTGACAAAGCTTAATAATGTTATGAATTTATTTTAATAATGATTATACTATTTTTACACATGATAGTATTTATTAATTAAAAGTTATATGTTTTTTCCATCTTTTGCACCTTTTCTTAACCTTTATAGTTATAATTAACCCTTATTGACCATCAAATCTAGTGTCACTTTTATTTTTTTAAAGAAAATTCTATAAGTTCCAAAACCATTTTTAATGGTATTATGGATTTACAAAGTAACAAATGTGTAATATTGTAAACATGAAATATTGTAAAATATAAATCAAATCATAGTCATACAAATAATTCAATTTTAATAAGATTTCTACACTTGAAATGAAGACAAATTCCCACCAGATGGAAATTCGTCTTCAGTTAAGAAGTGGTGATCTATAGTATTACTATATTTAAAAAATCTTTATATCTTTTAGTATGTAATTATGTTACAATAAAGGCATTGTCAACTGAAATATTATATTCTTTTTTTTTAGTTTACTCAATCATGTGCATTAGTTCTTAATGTGTTCTGTTTAACAATAATGACTTGAGATATTTGTAAAAAGTGTTGGCAAAAATGTGAGCGGACTGCCCCTGTTGTATTAATTATACGGTTTCCTGTTTATAACCCACAAAATATATTAATAATAATATGCAATTAAAAGTACTATTTAGGGTGAAATTCATTATCACAGGAATGATGATTTTACTGTATAAATTAATGAATTACTACGTTTTAGGTGACTATATCATGAGAAGCACTAATTAAAAAATAGGCTGATTTTTTGGTAATTAGATATTTTATTTATTTGAACTCTTTCTCTTTGACAGCAGTCTATAATTCAAGTTGTACAATAATATAGTAATGCCAAAAGATATCGTTTTTATATAAACATTAGTTTGACATTTGTTTGAATTATATTTTAAAATAGCAACAGTTTTTATTTTGAAATTAAAAAAGTGTTTGTTTAAAATATAATAATGTTTAAAAAATGTTACCATTGTATTAATTGAATTTCTAAAATATATGAGTTTTGACCACAATCGTACTCCTTGAAAGGGTTTCCCAATTTAAAAAAATAAGCAATATACATATTTTTATTGTGAAAAACATATTTACTAAATCTTCAGATAAAATAATTATAGTTAACTGAAAATCAATAACAAGCTAGATTAAATTAGTTGGCTCTTTGTTGACATGGGATTAAGAAACATTTGGATTGTATTAGTGGATCGCAAAATAACTACCATTGGTGAACTGCACCATCAGCCGGATCATCTATGTACACGGTATATATACTGTGTGTCTGTTGGTTTTAGTAGAATCCAAAGATTCCTGTCAGTTCAAGAATCGCCTCTAAAAAATATTGACCCCTAAATTCTCTCAGGGAGAAAGACACATTAATTACCTCTCTTCTAATGGCAAGAGCTACGTACAAATGGAAATGGGCCCTGCTCCACAGATTTTAAGCACCAAACAGCCAGGTTAAAAGCCACTTAACGCTAGCTAAATCAGATCACGCTTTTTACGAGCGTTAATGAAAAAGAATAACTAAATGCAGATCAATAGAAGGCAGTCAAATAAAGACGGTTAAAGCAGCTCCATATTATGAGTTATTGCGTTTTAGTACCAAGTGTCGTGGCTTCTGATCACATGGCGACTGGGAGATTGCTACCTAGAAGGGTGGCTTTATAACTATTATAAACTATTTTTCATTTGAAAAATACTTCTCTTTTAACATGTTATTACCAGCTTACTGGTTGGCTTGTGGTTAGACAGCACTATTACACCTCATGCTAACACGTAGCACACGCAATTTTCTGGTTAGTTGTTATTTCTAATATATTTGGTTTTATACAATGGACCACTAAAATTCTAAATTCAAGATGTACATCGCATAGTATTATTCAATCCCCTAATTATAATACTTTTTCAACAGTTTCAAGTCTCTGAGCCTAATCGGCGTGTAACCCTGGACAACAAAACGCTGCCCTTATCGACAAGCAAATCAGGGAAACCTTCGTCCAGTCAATGGTTCATTCTTTGTAATGACACCTTCATTTACATCCAAGGCTCTTCAACTTGCCACATTTATCCGCTCAGTATTATTTGGATACGACCCCTTAGTCATGACGATAAAGAACCGTAAGTTTAACACAATGAAAACGGATAAATTTGCAAAATAATTAGAGTCATATATAAATAAGTCATAAATTGATTGGTTTTTCTACAGCATAGTAGATTTGATAAGATAATAAACAAGAAAGTAGATGGCTTTTATATTATGCTTGTAAATTTGGAAGGAAAAATAGTTCTTAATAATCACCACAGAAGAAATATTAACCAGCTGTTTCTAGCACTAACTCATTACTCTGGTTAAAGATGCTTGCAGTAATTTGGATTCCACCTGCTGAGTTGTCAGAGCATTGGGCATGCAATCCAAGGTCGTTGGTTCGAATCCCGCTCCGGGCAGAGTTATGTTTATTTGATTGTTAAGTTCTTAATTACGTTTCATTTCGTGGTTTATCTGCATAGACATCTTTGAAATAGTCGTTGAGACAGCTATATGAATATAATGTGCTGTGCACTTATGAGTTGTAGTGAACACAGTTTAACCTAAAGACTAGTAGCTACATGATGTAGCTAACACGAATTATTATATAGTATAATCATTATAGATTGTATAATACTTCCAAGGATAAAAGCTTATAGTATACAGATGTGCATATAGTACAACATTTAAAGGATTGGAAAACATATTAGAATATACTACTATCATAATATTATTAAAGTAGGGATAAAATAGGTATCAAGAAGTTAAATGATTTATTCTCTGAATGGGATGAGCTCACTCGTTAATGGTTGGTTGTAGGTCTCGTATGAGTATGGCTTCCGTCGCTCTAAGGCGGACGATGTTAGAGCTGGTGGCTAATTTGTCGAACACGAAGTTTCTGCCTCACTGGCTGTAGATCGCTCTCTAGACGCTGCTGTCAATGCCAGGCTTTCTAAGACCACTTCATGTTAAGAACAAAGGAACACTTGAAGTAAGAAATCAGTTCCATCCATGTTCGACATATTAGCCACCAGCGCTAACATTCACATACGAACCTATAACCAACCATGAACGCGCAGAGTCAGTAAACCCAATTCATACAATTAATCTTTTAATCTCCTGATACCTGTTTTTTTCCCTATTCTAACGCGGTTTAAAAACTATTATTATCAATTGTAACTTTTATCTTCTAATATGCGAAATTAAGAAATTCATTTAAATGTTGTACTGTACGATTATCATTTTTATTATAATATGCATATCATCTGTATGCTATAAGCTTTCATCCTTGGAAGTATTCTTTTATGATGATTTTTCTATATAAGTATCCGTATTTACCACACTATGTAGGTACGCTTAAAGTATTCAGGTTAGACTGTTCACTGCAGCTTATAATTGCACATCGCATTATACTCGTATATCTGTCTTATCGGACCATTCCAGCAACAATACATACTGAGATAAACTTCGAAATATAACGTTATTAAGAACTTACTATTTTTGTTCTAAATTTACCAGCATTATATTTAAGCCTTCTACTTTCTTTTTTACTATCTTAAGTTTTAAATTATCTGTAACTGTATATTTTGAGGATTGTGACAACGAAAATTATTTTTTAACATCTCTCAAAATTAAATAATGTGAATTTTAACCAAATAAAAGTGAAATGAGTTTCCTACATTGTGAAGCTATTTCAATAAATTATGTATAGAAAATAATTATTTACTTTGTTAAAGATGTTACCGAAACTTATGTGTATGTGAGATTTAGTAGTAAGAATATACTTGAATATTAGCAAAAAATATATTTAACTCCCTTATTTAAAAAGTATTATTCTCGAATATCTAATCCGACTTTTACAGTTTGGTTTATAGCTTTCCTATTAATTACTTTCTATTCTAGAAATGGTCTTCGAATTCGGACACCTGACGAAGACTTTACCGTATACGCTGTTGATGATGAGCAAAAGGTATGACAATTTTTTAACTTTGACGATGATACCTGCATATTTTTTAGTTGTATAGAATACATATTAAATATTTAAAGATTATGCGGAAATTTACTATTTTAATTCGATTTTCTAGAGTGCAGCAAAAAATGCCTACAAAAATAATAGTACATTTCGTGTTGAAATTAATTTAATTCTTAAAATTAAGTATTATCAGTGTTTCATTTTTCATACGTTTTTAAAACATATTCTGCAAATCTTACTTATACGTAATATATCCATATAATTTTCCGCACACAATGTTTAAATTATCTTGCAAATTTTTTTGTAATCTTAATATATTTCTTAATTTTGTTTAATATATTTCTGATTTTATATCGTATAATCCATTCATTTTGCAGTATTAGTTTAGTTGTAAACTAATAATAATTAGTTTAATCTTATTAGTACAGATTTGTTATCGATTCTAGAATGTACTTTTATTTAGCTAGGAGACTATGTTTATCTTAGAGATTTTGAAACAACTTGTTATTTCTCATAATTAAAATATAGAGACCTATAAATAATAATCAATGTCATAGAATATTTGTTATCTATCTAAACAGAGCATGTGGCTTACGTCAATCTACTCATCTATAAATAAAGCGCTGTGCACTAAATCTCTAAGACCTAACCGACCATCTTCTCTAGTGAACAAACCACCGCCAAAGAAGCGTTTTGGTAAGTTTTTCTGACATGTTAATTTTGTATTTAAATATTTTCTTAATATGGATTGTATGTTTTGTGTAGAAAAATGTATATTCGTATTTCTATTTTATACACTAGCTGGCTACACGTTTCGTCGGAAACAGTATGAAGGCTGCATCTACGAGGGCTGCTGGAACAATGGACACATGCATGGACTGGGGAAACTGCGCTGGCCCAATGGGGCTACTTATGTTGGCCAGTTCAGAAGGAACGAGATGGCTGGGTTAGTTTGAAAATAATATCATTGACTACCACGGCTACATAGCTATACTACATCAATTTCTGTTACATTAAATATTCCATTGTATTTTATTACTTACAATGATGGCGTAGCTATTATTTCCATTTTTTACATAATTGTTGTCTGTGATTGCAGCCAAGGCAGATACACACACGCTAAAGAGGACAAGCATGAAGTTTGGGAAGGCATATGGAAGAATGGTCAGCTGAATGGATCTGGTTGTGTCAGGTAAATCAGTATAGCTCAGTGTTTATGGATATTTATTTTTATTTATGTATGAAATTGTTAGTTTGATAATAATACTATTTAATTAAGAGGTGTATTAAAATATTTAATTTATATATTAGCATAATTAATAATTATTCATTGATAATAAAAACTTATTTCTCAATTTATTACTTCATAATTGTATGCACTGCGAATCATCTTCTTACCTAATGAAAAATTTGTTTGTATTTAATATTATTGAAGTTGAACAAAGGTTACGACATTCTCTGCCAAATTCATTAATTTTTTATAATATATTCTGAACGTTATTTATTATTGAACTATTGTTATTGTGTATAGTTTCTATTATTATAAATTGTGTATACCTAGGTACCAATCAATTTTACCGATTCTATTGATTATGAGCCATTTCTAATAAAATTGCTATATTTTAATATTGAGAAACGATTTTTTTAGTAATTAATATGTTTATGTTTTAGCGATATTGTTTCCTCAGTTTAAATATTTAATAATTTGATGGTGTGTATGTATATAATACAGTTAATAATCTAGATATACAGTTAAACAATCTAAATGTCTTACAGTTACGCGGATCTATTTGATAGATATACTATCTCTTAATACTCTAATGTTACTTTACCAAGATGATTTGTTTACATAGCACGCATATAATATATAATATATATTCTTGTAATTTTATACGATATGATACTTAAGGTACTTATACATAAGTATCAGATTAACTCTTGATCTGTGGGGTATAGAATAATCTATGGCATTTATACAGCTAGGTAATTGATTTGGCACTCTTATTGTTTATAACCATTGATGATGCGGTGTTTCACCAGTTTTGATAATTCGATTATATTTGATTGCGGGGCCTAATTGAGTATTGTCACATAAGTCAGTTCTTAGAATTAACGAAAAAAGATTCACTAAAAAATTTACTTGAATTCTAAATATACGTATTACTGTAAACTATTTCAATAATACTGTGTTATCATATCATTTTGGTTACAACGTATTAGACTTATTCAATTAAAGTCTATGCAGTTTCAGTGTCAATCTTGTAAGTTTTATTAGACGATGCGAACCAACAACATGGGCGTCAACGACTAGCTTGTGAGATGCTAGGAGCTTTTGTCATTAATGCTAAGGAGAATAGACCTATCTTTGACCGTTAATAAACCAAGTTGGAGCGCTAAGGAACAAAACGCATTTCAGTTGAACTTTTAAAAAGTTTTAGACACTTTTTTGAAAGGAGTTAATTCGATGAGCGAAAATGTGTTTTTTATTATTGTTATTTTTGTCGGCCTTATTGATTAATATTGGACATTATATCGGAAAATATATTTTCTGTATAACATTGCTCATTTTGGAAAATTTAACCTAAAAGCAGTATAACAGTACGAATATGCTACAAAATATACGCGTGGATTTAAAATGAAAAGAAAACCATATGAGATTTAATCAAAATGTAACTATCTAAAAACAAAGCGGAACATGTTGATACAGCAAATATATTTTTATGTTCTTATTTTAATTTTTTTAAATCCATTTGCAAACGTTTACACTGAAATTCATAATTGGGTATAACTCATATTATTCTTTAAGGAAATAAATAATTTTTATGAAAATTAAACACATTAACGATGCCTTATGTTAAGTTTGTGGAAATTTTTTGCACGATTTTATATTAATTTAAAAATTATTATACGAGTGTATGCATTAAATTCTTTGAATAGAGCTATATTAAAAAAAAATTATCAAAACAAAAACGACAATATTGCTAAATAAAAGCCCCGAAAGGAACTCCTCAAATGCAAAATTTAAAATAGTGTTCTTTGGTAATAATTTCGATAATAATTCTTTGAAAATACTCAGTACAGCCTTTGAAGACATTAATTATATAAAAGGCGCCAAGATTATTACAATGCTTGCTGTTAAAATGCATATATATATATAGGTAGATAAGTAACATTTTACCTTTTGTAAAAAGCTTCATTTTTAATGTTTATTCGCAACTATATTTTTATATCGTCTGTAACTTTTTATTCGTGTTTTTTAAATCAATCATAGCAGAAGGACAATGTCAAAGGGTATATTTTTAATTTGATAATTATATTTTACACCAAGTAGTTAGCATACATCATCATTTAAACATCATGTTTTTATCCGGTGATATAGTACACGTTTGATTGTAAACTTAGACTATCGTAACACGTTTTCATCGGTATGAATCACGTGCAAGATAGTGTTATATGTATGAAGGGTAATTTTTTCTAAATATATAGATTATTATTAACAATGTATGACACATTTTGACATTTTTCGCAAATAGTACACGTGAACTTATTAAGCATATGATAATACTAATCGTCGTAATATTGAAAATAATTTAATTTATGTAATTGTAATAATTATATAAATTATATTGAATTTACCATCTTTTTATTAAACCTATAGTCGATTAACACAAATCTTGTCAACAAACAAAATATAGTGTTGTATATCGAATAAATTTAAATTATAACAACAATTTGTTATAACAATATAATATATAATAATAACAATAAACCATTTAACATTAATATATCCTTTTTTATTAAAGGAATTTTATTATTGACAATTATATTTTGTATATTGATATAATTATCAAAATCACGAATATATGGATAGAATGATTAAATACTTTTAACATGCGTATTATGATTGAAATACTTTCATTAATCGCCTACGATATAAATCTATAATGCTTGTAATTTTTCTAAATTGAACTTAAACTATCCTTTGAATTTGTTTTGAAAATTCTTACTTTGAAAGGCTTAGTAATTTTATTCTCCTTTTATTCTATTTGCTATGTTATGTAACTTATTTGAATTAAAAAACTCATATTTACGATTGATTTTTTTGGTATTACATATTTGTAAGTAATTAATAGACATACAAATTCTGAAAATGTCTTAAAACTAGTCTACGTTAGCATTATGTTTCAATTTAAAATTTTGCTTGTCAAATTATTGTTTAAAAATGTAACCAAAAGAGTAATATTTGATAGGAAAAAATTAGTGTTGTTATTCATTTGATCATTTATATGGATTTCTTTTACACAATACTATGTTTATAAAGAAAAAATTAATATTAAAATATTAATTTTAATAATGCATTATACAGGATTATAACATGCAGCGCTCTTTTTAATAATATTACATTTTATAAAACTGAAATAAAGTCAATTTTGGTTTTGTAAGTCATTTAAATATACTGACCAATTATTATATTTAATACTTATATAATTTTTTCCAATTTATAATAAAAATGAGCATATTCTAATGAAGTATTAAATGTTTGTGTAGCAAGCATAACAAATTATGTTCGTTTTGCACTAGAAAGAGACTTCATTATATTAAATCTATTTATATTCACCTCATGTTTTTACTCTAATTTATTATGAGACAGTTTAGTTTACTTCCTTTCTAAAGATAAGTCAGTGTATTGTTTGACTCTGTTTCGTACTAATAGATGTGTGCTAACTTAATTTCTAGATTATGATTATTTTGAACATTTCCCACATACCACATGTAGCTACGTGAATAACGATTACTACGAGGGCTGGTTCTTCAACGGTCTGCGCCATGGACATGGAGTCCTCAAGCGATATGACTCTTCCAAGCATCTGCTTGGTGTCTATGTTGGCGAATGGCGGCAGAACAAGCGCGGTGGCTTCGGTGTTGAAGAAGAGATCACTGAAGGTTTGTGTCATTCACGATCTGTCTAGCTCCATTTAACATATTTAATTCTTAAAATTTTAAACATGCTCCAATTCTTAATATTTTTGTAATTTTATATTAAAGTTTGACTTCATATATTTTGTTCATCAGTATTATCAATTTTTATTTTGGGAAAATTATAAATCATTTCTATTAATTGCTTATTATAACTGATATTGATATTGATTCTGCAGCTTAAATTTAAAAAAGTTATACTTATTTAAGAACTTGATTCACAAACTGTACATAAAAGTTTTCATTTCTATAGAAAATATTATTCAAAATGTCGGTTTTCGATCTTGTACATTATAATTACAACTTGTTGTTTAGAACTTATAGTTTGGGCTCAATTTAATCGGGTTTCCCACATTTCCTTAAAACCGGGAAAGGGCTTAAATTTAGACAAGTTTATTCCAAACCGGTAAAAGTTCTTAAATAGATTTAGTCAAGCAAAATTGGGAAAAGTCCTTAACTTGTGAAATTATGTTTGTTTTATATAAAACTATTGACACCTAAAAAGGATTATATTTTTTAGCCAAAAAATTTCACCTGTGGTGGCTAATCTATTTTATTTTCAGACATTTATAAATAACATCAATTTACAAATTACTTTGCAATTTGATTGACACTGACAGATGACTGGGGAATCTATCAACACGTTTCAAAAGTTTATAAATGTTTTAATTCAGGATAATAAGGCCTAATCAAAACTTTACATTGATTTATTTTACTTATACATTATATATAATTTAATAAATTTCAATTCGGGAAAATAAAGTAGAAAAATGTGTGGAACCCTGTTCAATAGTTGCACTAGATTTCTATTATAATACTTAACCACTTCTATTTTGTTCTAATTTCTTTACTCTTAAGGTGAGAAATATTTCGGTCAATGGGAGAATGATTCGAAGCAGGGACGCGGAATCCTTGTAACTTTAAGTGGTCTCTACTTAGAGGGTCATTTTGAGAAAAATAAAATGACTGTAAGTAATTAAGTGGATTTTTGTTTAAGTTTACATAATATTGTCTAGTTAAGTTTGACACTTATATAAAAATAAAAATTTTATTATAATGAATATGTCCCATAAAACAAACGAAATTAATGTTATAGTATTTTCAAAAATTGTATTCATAATCGTGCTTTATGGTTTAAAAATGTGTTTTTATATAATAATTACATGAAAATTTTGATAATTAGAGCATTATATTTCAAAAATTATTCTTGAGTCTAAATATATCTAGAAGTCTTTAAATTATTATAGACGGTAACATTTTATAAAGTTTTGCCTAAAAATTATTATTTAGACCACGTAAGCTTCAAAGCCAAACATTTTATGAAGTATTTATGCTTAGTAGAAGCAAAATATTATTCAGCCCTATAAAGTTTTACAGTGTCACTATTATTTTTTTAAATTAATTATTATCATTTACAAATTATATGAATTAGTAAAAAAACTAGTTAAAAATTACTTGAATATTAATTACAGTTTTTCTCTTTTATAAGATGATTGAGTTACTACTAATTTTGTTTAAATTATTTAACCACTTCATTTTCATTTTACTTACTCTTTAGCATCCACTTAAACTAACCTGTATCTTTACTATTTGATATATCCTTAAGTATATTAACTAACTGACAAATCGCTTTATATGTAATATTAAATGAACATTAATAGGCATACGTACCAGTCTTCCTGGCCTTATTGTTCGACTATGTAGTTTAATTATATGGAATCTTTTGTGTTATTGATTAAAAGGTAAAACTATTACCAGGGTAGACATATATGTAAATGTCTAATTGTGTATAGAGGTTATACATTTATTCTAAAATGATTGGAAACATTTGCATGATGTGTATACTATGCATGTGTCAAGATAATGGCAAAAAATAGCAACATTAAACTTACTGTTATGCTTCAATGATTTTTTTCAAATTAGATGTCTAATAATACAGTATTTTAATTCATATTATAGCAGGAAGCAGAAATGCTACTCATCAATAAATCATTAATTACAGGCATTTTATTGGATTATTCAACATTACCTATCTCTCATTTGTTGTGAAAATTAAATTGTACTAGTATTTATTTTGCCACGTAGTTTACGTTGTGTTATTTTATGCTTATACATTTCTTTTTATATTATATTAAAGCTCGTATTTTAAGTTATACTATTAATTACTTTTTATTGTTTGGTATGCTTAACTAATTTCTTGGATTTGTTAGAATTATATTATTATATAAAGCATCAGAAAATTTTTTTGTAAAATAAGAAAAAAGACTAAGAATCTCGGGTAATGTTTATTGTTCATGACAGTTTTGCGTGCAGGTGTAGAAAATAGTCAATGATAATGATATAGTTTACTGCAATGTGGACAATAAACTTTACGAGAGATTATCCGTTTTTTCCTTATTTTATAATAATTTGATTTTGTCTTTATTTTCAGGGTAATGGTATCATAATAACACAATCTGGTGTATCCTATGAAGGAGAGATATATCAGAACCAACCCTATGGAAAGGTAATTTGTTACTAGTATTTTTTCGTTGAATTATTTATATTATTTAATATCTTGTTATATTATTTAAAGCATATCACATAATAAACTTTATGTTTATTTACTTCATAATCTAATTTATTAACGTTTATAGTAACTTAGCGATTTTAAATAACCGATGTCAGTTGAGAATATCATTATTTTATCTTTAAGCTTTTGGTCTATATTTAAATTTAATTAGTGTAAAATATGTGTTTAATCATATTTTTAATATATTATCAGAGAGTGAAGTTTGGACTTAAAAAGGTTAGAAGATCTTGTATAACTTATTTAATGCTAATATGGGTTCACTAACAACTATAATAACAGTAGACACGCTGACTTCCAACTAACAAGATAGAATTACTAAGTTTATATACTTCAAGTTTATTTATAACATTAATTTCAAGATTTATTTTTATATTTACACTAAATGTTATTATGGTTTGCAGTGTTGTTAAAAATATTTAAAGTCTATGAATTATCTAAATCTATGCGCATTAGTCAAAGTGTTAAGGTCTCCAGAATCGGTAATATATAAGAAACTAATTCATTTATAAGACTCTCTGATTAGCCAAACCCCATTCCTAATTTATAATATAACATTTATGAAGGATTTTAATAAATCTTTCAGGGTACAATGCGCGGACTTAACGGCGAATTAATGTCTGGAAACTTTTATGGAAACTTAGAAGCTGAAATGAAGTTTAACGGAACGATTCAACTTCAAGGAGACAATAACAAGAGTTCGCCCAGGTTTGTGGTATTATTTGACTTAAATATTGAGAATTAATTTCGTATCCCGTTTTCAGACAGAATGTCCATTTGCTCCATTCCTCTATCAGGAACTTGTTGCTGTCATAAAAAATCTTTTATTAATATTTGTTGATGAATCCCAGATTAGTACAACCAACAATGGATCAACTTTGTGTGATATTGATCTTGAAAAAAAAAGAAAATTTAAAACCATCAGAAAAGATAAAAATTGGATTTGGAGCCAGAGTTAAAAAGTTGACTCCATCAGATACTTTGAGCTTCCATTCAAATGCTAGGGGTGTGCTAGTTGCCATGACCAGGAAGCTTCTAGAAAACTGTCCACTTAAGTATCTCTGACAAAAGCTGTTTCCTCGCTGTTACCTCTTGGGATTGTAAAATCCACATCAACAGCAATTACTCGAATGAACTCATTTCTATTCTCCATGAGAAGAATTGTCTGACTGCTGCTGTTGCAGATTCATCAAGCCGCCTATTTTCTAATTTTGTCAGTGACTTTATTTCTGAATGTAGTTCTTTTGATATTGACAGGCACAGGCTCGATTCATTTTATCATTTAGCAGTTGGGTCCAATTAATATTTTTGGGATTTTAAATCAATATTATATGATGTTGTGCACAGTGCAGGAGGACCAGTAAGAGTGACCATCAATCATGAGATGAGAACTTCTGTGAAATTGGCGAGGCAAAGGTAAGTGTGCATATGCTAACTTAGACAGGTTTAGACATGTCCCACAATTATTTTTTAATGTTTCTTATTTTGTTTATTTGGTTCTTTAATGTTTTTTACATTTCTGTTTTATTCATTAACTGAAGATATCGATGTGCTTTGAAGTAGCAAAAAAACAAAGGACTGTGAGTCTAATAAGAAAAGAGGTCAGAAGTGCGAAATTGAACAGAAAGTCCGTGATTTAGAGAAACATAGACAGAAGAAGTTGAGAGCAGCCGATGCAGAAGCTAGTGAGATAGCCGCGAAGATAAATTATCTGAAGAAACTTTTTGTAACATTTTGTAATTAGCACTCTAACAAATCCGTTGAACCATACTAAGAACAGGTGAATTAATATCAATATTTTACATATATATAGAGGTGATTATCATTCATTTCCAACATAGAAGACAGAAAAGTACCGGTTTCGACCTTGTTTGGTCTCATCAGCTGAACATAGTCTTGAAACTCAGTCTTACCTGAGTTCCGAACCAGGGTCATCGTGGTGGAGTGCGAACACTCTAACCATTCGACCACAGGATCCTATTCTAGAAATGAAATCATTTAATCTTATAGCTATATGCAGCTCTCATACTACTTTATAGTAGGGTGATATACACCACTTCACACTCATTTATATGTGGCTGAGCCAGCCATAGCGCATTTCACTCAATTGGTTTATCCGCTCTTTATAGTGTGAAGTGGTGTATATATCACCCCACTATAAAGTATAAGTATAAGTGCTCGCACTCCACCACGATGACCCTTGTTCGACTATGTTCAGCTGATGAGACCAAACAAGGTAGAAACCGGTACTGTTCTGTCTTCTATGTTGGAAAATGAATGATAATCACCTCTATATATATTTGAAATAAATGCAGGCGCAAACCTCTTATTTTTGCTTAATGATATCAGGACTGAGATATTTTGTAATATGATAACAATAAAATTATTATTAAATGATTTACCTTGAATATTAAAAAAGGAATTGAAATATATATATGAATAGTAGTAGAGATTCCGGTTTAATTTATATATAATATATATAATAAACTTATTTAAAAATCTCTAAAATTATAAAAGTAATCATTTTACTATATATTTGGAATTTTATACATTTTTAATGGGAGGTGACAGTATATAGAGGAAAAAATTATTAAAATGTAAACAATTAAACTCAATTTTTTGTCAGACTAAGCATACATATGTAAATAGTATACCGAAAAGAATAATTTTGTTGAACTTTCATTTTATAATGTCGGTATTGTTCATATTTTACTTGTGTTTTAATTACAAGAATTAAAATTACTAAAATTTTGTATTACACAAAAAATATACGATAAAAATCATTTAATTGAAATTTTCTTTATATTTTATACCAGTCAATGACAACAATGCCTCTAAAAATGTGTTTATAATAAAACAGTGTTATAATTTTATCAAAGTTATGAATAAAGATTAAAAATGAACATTATACTTTGAAAAAAGAAACATTACAAGTACAAGTTTTAGTAATTTCACCTGAGTATTGAACCAACTAATTCTGAAATCAACCTTTTACTCAAAGGTACATAAATCGTACATTTTACTTTCCTTATTTAAAGTATTACCCTTGTTATATATTCATTGCTGTCACTGAAAAAAATAATAACGGTTTTCTCAACTGTGACAGCATAAAATCACTTTCAATATATAATACTTAACTTTCTTAAATACTTTACACACATATTTATGTATAATATCATTTGATTGTTTTTACATATTGTTTTGTAGGTATTGTAGGTATATACATTTCTCGTTTATCTATGGTTTAAACTACAATCCAGTATAATATAGTTAATCATAAATCTATTTTTAACCAACTGAATAGTCATTACTACGTAGATATAATTTGCGTACGTCACAGAGAGCTATCGATTGAATATCTAACAATTTAGGTAATGACATGAGGAATTGTTTTAGTTAACTAGAAAGAAAATATAATGCTATATTAACAAGTGCAGATTTTTAATGGTTTTAACCGAAAAATTTTTTAAGTAACATAGTCACAATTACAGAAAAAAATATATTTGTGTACAATAATAAAAAAATAAAATATAGGAATATAATATCATAGTGTGACAAATACAGAAATTGTAGTGTATTACATATACTTAAATACATACAGATATTATATACATGAATTGAAATGTACAAAAATATAGTATAGATTTACTCATATATATATATATATATCAAATATACATTCTGTAACCAAAATACTAGAAATATCAAATTAAAATGCAGACACAAAATAAAGATAACAAACAAATAGTAGTAAATGTATATGTTTTATCTCAAAATTACTGGACCAGAGGAATAGAAACAGCATTTTCCATGCGTAAAGATTCCTTAGAATTCTTAGCCTGTCGAGAGCCAGCTCCGCGAACCTTGAAATGAGTCTTCTTATGTCGGAGTCGCTCATCGGATCTCGCAAATCTTTTCTCGCAGTGCTCGCACTTGAAGGGTTTTTCTCCAGTGTGCGTAAGTCTGTGAGTTTTGAGGTGATCACTTCGTGTAAACTGCTTGGCGCAGAATTCGCAGGCGAATGGACGGTATCCAGAGTGGGTGCGCATATGACGATTGAGTTCGTCAGATCGCGCAAACCGACGATCACAGTCGTTGTGTGTGCACAAAAATCGTCGCTTGTCTTGGTCATTTTTCCCCACAGAATTGGGCGTGTTTTTGGACTGCTTGGCTTGCTGTTGAGAAATTCCACAAATTAGTGGCGGGGGGATGGGTAAGGGTAGACCGTAGTGGATGGAGTTGTCAGGAGAACAAGACTGAGGTGGCGTTTGTGAGACCATCAACGCGTAGGGACTGTAGGTCTGAGGAAATCCGTGGCACAGAGTTGAATTCACAGAGGCCGGCTGAGAATTGGCGGGCGAATGACCACAAAAGGAGTAGCTGTCGGGACTGACGCGTTGATATGCCGAGTCTGAGTGAGAGTGCGGAGAACATGAAGCTTGGCTACGCGTTTCGTCTTCTGCTTTGATTCGTGATAGATATGGATTATTGTCAAAGTTCATATTCAACAGAGATTGATTATCACTTGACAATGAAGTGGAAAGTGATCCTGTAACCGGAAACATTTCTTCTTTGATAACTTGTCGGTTCCACATACCTGAAAATATTTAAAGTAAATAAACAATAAATAAACAATTAAACCTCTCAGGGTGTAATATATATAACTTATAAAATATAATATAATATAATATAAATTAAAATGCAACGTACCGTTTGAAGGGTTGTTCTCCTCAATATTGAAGAATTTAGTGTCGGTCGAACCATCCAGTGGCGTTGGCGTATCAATATTTTCAACCTTAGAAAAAAAGCCCGTTGATTTATTAGTTGGAGTATAACCAGTTTGTATCGCGTCTAATTCATTTAAGTCAAACATTTCTAACTCAAGTATGCGCTGCATACTATCGTTCAACATAATTTAGGCAAGTAAAACAGCAAGACAATAAATTTATGCAACAACCGTAATTTCTTCTAGCAGTTTTATGAATGAGAATAGTAAAATATTTTCTCACTTTATGAATGAATAAAATATTTGTTGACAGCCATATATGGCTTTCACTTTTCTGTCTACTTTTACTACAGCCAATCAAATTTTACTACAGGAAAGCTAGTCGACGTCAGTCGACGTCATTCGTCACATGATTTTTTACCGTATCTATATATCTAGTATAGACATAGGTTGAATATATATTTTTATTATTCAACCAGTCATAATATTACCATTTATTAATCTTTTAAATATAAAATTTGAATGTGATGTTATGTTATGTGATGTAAACAGCAAAATATTTTTTAAATAAAAAATATAATGTATATGTTTTGACCTATTTTTCTCACTTATTTTTACATAAATTTGCTCTACATTATCAAAATGACGAAAGCATTTCGTTACCATAGAAATCATTCTAATTTAAGATTTGGTGAATCTAAGAGATTCTATCAGTATCGCCATACCCTTTGCTTGTAAATAAAGATAAACAATTACCGGCATGAAATATAGCAAATCTGCAGCTAGTTTTCTTTACTCCTTTTTTACTGACCTATAATAATAACATTAATAATAATAGTAATAATTAATCTATGATGGATATACATACCTTTTGGATTAATATTTAACATATTATATGTATAATACTTCTAGAAATAATCATAATATAGGTACAACTATATAAACAACCATAGAGTAATGATAATACAATTAAGTGCATATACAGTATACCTACATACAACATACAAGTATTAATATATTGACCAGTTGTTGACGAATTTTATACAACCAAAAAAAAAATTATCGTTTAATCAGAATATTACATAATCACGATTTTTTTTTATAATTTTGCAATACATACTTATCATCAGGCATAGTAACTAATATAATATTAAATTATACAGGATATTAATTTACTATGCCTTATATATGTATGTATATATATATATAATATGAATATGTATTAATAAAATTGTAAATCATTTCTAAATAGTTATACCCATAGAGTAATTATACAAAGAGTGTTCACTCTTATCGATTTCATATACATTGCGTTGTAAATTTTCGTGAATA
>JAYRBW010071883.1:0-26261 GCA_036023295.1 Invenusta paracnida
GACTATTATCTATGACTGTGCCAAATTTCATGCTTGTACGTCTAAACCCACAATGGTTACACCTATCTGCCCCACTATATATAAGATTTACAATAATATGAAGAGTATTGTTTCAGCATTGATAAATTTCATCAGCAAATAACACAACACTCATATTTGATTGGACAATAATAATAAGATTTTCTACAATAGAATCCCTTCTGAGTAAATATATATATACGAATATAGACAAAAGCTAATGCCTATTCATTTGAACGGGATACGTTTTTTCGTTGTTTCAGACGAGTTTTTTTTTCAAATAATTGACAGATTTATATTATAGTTACAGCATAATAAGGTAGGTAACAATGTAAGGCTATTCACAACTTTTGGAGAGCAATGTTCTAATTATTTTACAATTTGTATTGATATATTGCATAAAGTAAAAACATATAACTAAAATTGTAAAATGAATTAAACTATCATATATTAAATAAATGCTATATAAAAATAACAAAACTAGATAAAAAATATTATGTAAACAATATTTATCTTCTTTCATTCAGTATTTAATTATGTAATTAATGTAGAATAAAAATTCTGATATGAGTTCTACATCTATATTTGAAGCACTCGTATTTACTGGTGCTTTTGCACTATTTCTGGTTTTAACTGTCTTTCTATTTAATTGCTTTACGTATAGGTAAAAATGCCCAGTGAACAGGAACTAATCGAAAAATTTTCAGAAATGGACACAGATGGAAGTGGATGTTTGTCATTAGCAGAGATCAAGACTGGCTTTGCTCATCTTGGGTTCCCAAACGAGTTTGCTGATGTAAGCCAATAATATGTGCTCATTTATTTATTTATTGATTCAATTTGATTCAATTTTATATTGATTTATTGAATCTCCAAGTCATAAAATTTATTTATAACAAAATAAATGAGATAATCTTATAATGCAAAAATTAAGAATTGAGATAGAAAATTATGGATAAAATAGTTTTTTTTTAATTTTTAAGCGCTACGCACTTATAAAAGTGATTTTGATTGAAAAAGTATATGTGGTTAGCCACTATTGTATAATAAAAAATGTTTAGTTACCATAATTGATTCAAGTGATGATGATAGATTTTATTCATTTGTTAAAATAAATAAATGATAAAAATATATTATAATTGAATATTACATAGTTCTAAATAATTATTCAGGTTTCATTTATATAAATGTGTGTTATCAAGAAATATAATAATATTTAAAACAAAAATTATGAATATATTACAGTTTTAATACATAAAATTAAGAATAAGTTATTTTTCAAATTAAATAAACATATAATCCATTTATATTTGTTTATGTTAGATTATTTTTAGTGTTATTTATTATTCGTACATAGATAGGTACCTAGCTATTACTTAAATTAATAGCTTTACATTAATTAATACCATTATACATTGTACCTTGTATAATTTCGATTACGATTGTGATCAATATATCATTAATCATTCAACTTTATAATAATTTCTACATGAACTACTTTTTCTAAAGAAATCACGTTAGAATAATAGATTAATGTGAGTTGTACATTTACACATAAATATAGGATGGACCAAGACATTTAAATCAATCATGATTTTATAGAGTGAATACATCAAAAATATAAATAATAGAATAAATTATATTAAGCGCTTTCATTATTGTGTGATACCATTAAACTATTAATATTACATAGATAAGTCTGAGATGGTTTGATTTACATGTACTTTGGTATCCTATATGAATTGCGATACTTTCTTTAGTCAAAATATTCAAATATGAATTCCGTTTTGTATACTCTTTCTTTTAATCCATTAAGAGTTAAATTGTATCACAAAAAGTTTATTGAACATTTCTTTTGTATAAATAACAATGCATAATACACCCATCAACTCAAACCTGCTTCTAATAAAATTGTGGTTTGGTGGTTTAGGGGTAACATGTTTGCCTAAATGCAGAGGTTTCCTGGATAAATTTTGATCAGATAACGTTGCAAGCTTATTATACATTCAAATAAGAGACCAGTACACAGTATGTACTATAAAGTACACTTTGAAGCTCGTATAAAGAATGAACCAAACCAATCATGTTTAGTTCGTTTCATTTTATTGCAAATTCCGTTTTAAATACGTGTTTATCTTACTGCATTTATATATACCTATTGTTATAATTATATACATTGACATTAATGATATTAATATAATTCAATATGTGATCTTAATTAGGAGTTCATGGCAAATTTTGACATCGACGCAGATGGTAAAATTAGTTTGGACGAATATAAAGAAAAATTGAATCTTATTCCCCCAAAGGAACATAAGTGAGTTTATATATTCCTCTATGTTTACTTATGTACATACACACATTAATAAGTATATCGAATATTTGTCAATTTATATTTGATAGAGTATTCGCAACTATGTTTCGTAACGTAACGGAGTTTAGGAAGATGGATTTATATTTAATTCTACTTTGAAATATTTATTTATTTATTTATTTGTTAAATTTGATTTTGATTTGAGGGTAGATATTTAAGAAGTAAAATAATAAAAAAATGTTTATAGATTTCATTAATTTAACTAAATTTAGTATACAACATAACATACATTGTTAATGAAGCACAATTATCCTCTTTTCTAAATACAATTTATGAATATTTGTGTATCAGTATTAGGGCAGTCTAAATTAAATATATTTAATTATTTATATTTTCACAACATAAGGTGTATTTAAATTGTACGCAAAGATTTTCACAAATAAATTGTTGTTTTCTGTATCTGTAAATGCATGCAACAAGTCACTGTTGATAAGTTTGTCCTCTTTCTATTGTCTCCGTTTAAAACTTATTCAGAGGAGCTGCATGGCGTCAGGTCTTTCAAGAGTTTGATCTGGACAAATCAGGCAAGATCAGCGCTGAAGAACTACAGAAGGTGCTTCTAGAGCAGAAGACTCACCATGATGTGGAGGAACTGAAGAGGTGGATCGCTGCCAGAGATACTGATGGTGACGGAGAGGTCGATTATGAGGAGTTCCTATCATTTTTGCACTTACAAGATTAAAATACTGTTTCATTTTCGAGAATATTACTTCCAAATTGTGTTAAAGAATTTAACAGTTACTTAAATGCTCTCCAATTGCAGTTATATTTAAAAAATATCAAGTTTCATCTTGCTGTTTCAACCATGATACATATTTGGACTTTATGATTTATTTGTATGTTTTCTTTAAGTTGAATTAAACTGAATTTCGTAAAGTGGATTTGTTTTTATGTCAAAATGCTTTTTATTATTCTTACTTGTTATAGTGAATTTATGTAGTCTTTTCTTGCATACACATAATTATAGTAAAATAGCCTTATTTCTGAGAAATTTATTTAATTGTTTATTATAAATATGTTTGCCTTATTATTATTATCATGTACTCTTTTTGTTAAATAAACATTAATTGCTTCTGTTTAAAACTTATTAATTAAATCTTAGAATTAAACTATTAAAAATTGAGCTAAACTTGCATTTCCAACCATTACATACGTGTTTTCCCATACAAAAGTTGTCAAGTATAATTTTTATATATATAAAAATATAAATGTATATAAAAATAAAGTCCAAAAGTTTAATTTTAATTGGAAAATATAACAATATACTAATTATTATTTATTGAAATATGTACACAATCTTACAGTAGACAGATCCTACTTTTTATATATATCTGTATGTAGGTACACATAATTTTTGAAAGAAATATTTTTATAAGTAATTTTTATACTATATATTTATATTAAGTATGAGACATATAGTATAACATTTTCTATTAGATTTAATCTAACAAATTCCATATTTTAAGAATATATTTTAAATATTTCTCTAATAATTAGATTTAAAACAGGGATAAGCCTACTATAAACTATATGCTGTTTTAGTAATTCCCCAATTTAAAACTTTACAATTTATTCACTGATTTATATTTTGCTTTTGGAATAAATGTTGTAAGTTATTATAATGTAAACATTCGTATTTAGTTACGGATTTCTCATCTAAAATCTAAGAGTATTTTTATCTTGTTAACTGTAGTGATATGTTCATTGTTTTATTAATATTAATCATCTCGACTATATCACTTTTGTTAAAAATTGTATGTTCATACAAGATAATTTCTATAGTTTCGTGATAGTCGTCTAAACATTTTGAAAAATGTCTCGTAAATATTATATGATTAAAAGTGTACGTAAATAAAAAGATTGTAGTGAATATGCACAGATACTATATTTGTATACATGTATATTTGAAATAGTTTAAAAATATACTGCCTTCAATAATAATCTGCCTTCAAGCGTCAAATTTTTTTTTTAATAGACGGGACTATGAAACACCATTGGTGAATATAATGTGAATGCATGAAAGTAACAAATAGAGATATTTAAGCAAGATAAACATATAAAGTGCATATATATATATATATATATTAGACAATAAATACAGAATGCACAAAACAAAAATTGCACAAATTAATATAATTAATGCAGAAGTAAACGCATAGCATTGAAACTATATTTAACACTATATATAAATATCACTTTAAAATGTATAGATTGTAATATTAAAGAAGGAATTGTATATATATAAGGTAACAAATATTAACTTTTTGTATTATAGCAATGAATAGTGTTGAGCGAAATTCAAAGTAAATTTAAGCCACTTTCATAAATAAGCATTAAATACACTGATATGTGCAATACTCATGTATTTAAAAATGAGACATAAATTTGTGTGGGCATTAATTTATGTTATATGTACAATTTTTAAAAATAAATACATGAAAACATATTTTTGAAATAGCAAAAGCCTTCGTATATTTTCTCTGAGTCATAAAAAACATTACTGTAAAGGATTTTTGATGATTTAAATAAAACATACACTTGTTCCTCATCGTTTTTGCACAAAAGTGAACGATTCGTAATAATTTATTTAGGCTATATTTGGTAAACATTGACGTTATTGAAAGTAAAAGCTTAAAGCAGTATATTCCATTGAATAATACAAACGAGAGATGATGAGTACATGTTAAAAGCTACAAACAAAAAAGTAGTGATGATTGTTATTCTCAGAAGTCTGTGAGTCCGTCTCCGTATTCCATGAAAGTGGTGTGGCGGCCTTGAGGTCCATCCATTCTGGTGTAGTCAGATTTGTAGGTGTAAACTGTGGGAGATTCAATTCCACCTGTTGAAGTGAAAAAAAATGACTTTACTTTTTAGTAAAGTATGTATACTATACTTATTTGGATTCCATCGCTACAGAACTCTATATTAATGTAGCAAACAAAGAAATATTAAGCTTATGTTGATAGCTTAATTAGATGATTAAATATTAAAATACTAAGCAAATAAATATTTAATTCATAAATACTATTAATATTTGTATTATTAACAGTAATTTAAAAAGCTGCATATTGGGGCATAAAAAGTTCTAAAATTAAAAAGTAATGTTACTGATTTAGATTTGCTTCCGATAATACCGTTCGGAAAATTTATTAGTGTATCATAGAAATAATATCTAATGTTTTATCATGCTTTTTATAGTTCAAAATAAAGATTAATCTAAAAAAATTATTTATAATATAATCCCTATTTCTCTCATTGTGTTTCTTGTGAAATTGTTGTTTAGTTGTTGTATAACTGTTGTATAATTGATTGTGTAAATTGTTACACCATAATTTATTTTCGTCACTTTATGATCTACTAAAACAGAATTTCAATATTTAATGAATGCTGTATATTTTCAAATATATTGTAGATTATTTTGGTGAAATTACGAGTTGTAAGTAATTGATTTAGATGTTACTTAGATATATTTTCTTAACTTGGCTTAACTATAACAAGATTCCTCTTTATGGTTTCAATTGTTAACTTTATATAACAAACTCTTATTTATCTCATTAGTATTCCATGTGTACTCAACAAACCGTGTAATGGTTTGTTGTCGATTTCACAATATTCTTTTCCTCAACAATACGTATTGGTTGATTCTTTTTAATCCAACTTACCCATGGTTATCTCCTATTAACACTTAATTGTTACAAATGAAAACAATGATATAAAACGTACTCTGAATCCTAGTGACAGACTTTGTTGACCTCAATTCGGAGATGACTGGAGAGTTCTTTGCTTGACTGGTCTGTACATGATCCACTCTGATTATTTTCGATCTCTTCTCATCAGCAACTCGGGATTTCACTCGTCGCATGCTTGCCTTTTTGTTGCCGGATGTTGACAAAGCCGCTGATTCGTGGAATAAGCAGAGCATGCAAATAGATGATGTCGCAAAGTTATAATTTTACATGAAACTAAAAATGAAATACTTATTAATGTATTTATAATGAAATAAAATAAAAGCTTGCTGAAAATATTCAATAATATATTGACGTTACAAATAAAACCTATCTTTCCATCAGGCGCAAGCATTGATTTAGATAAAACTAAATTATTCAAAAAATTAAATTAATTAAATTAAGATAAATATAATGTATTTTGTAATATAATTCATTAAATAAATATATTATATTATCTAAAACATTTCAATTAACATATTTAAATTTTAATTGTATCATGTTTCGAATAATCTATTTTTGAAAATATAAAATTTATTTATGTTGGAGAACGGGACCTGCAAATAACACACCAATATCTTCCCCAATGAGACTCTGAAGAGCTCGAAAAGCCTTTGAGGGAATATTAGATCCCAGATAGCGAATGGACTTTTGGTTGTAGTCCCCCACTTCCCCATCCTCATCATTGTCTTCATCGTGTATAAAGTTGTTCCTGTTAAGCGCCATTAGCTCGAACTCACCAAGAGTAGGCTGTATTCGGTTCGATGTCGATGAGGGACACATGAAGTCATCTAGAATAGAATGATACAAAACGAATATTGAAGTACATACGTATGGGTGTATGTGTATCTGGCAACTTATATTCAGCAATAAAAATACCTTGCGAAAGTGAAATATTGAGTATATATATATTTGTAATATAAAAATGTTTTAAATGATTATACGTATACATTGAAAACGGTTTTCTATTATTTAGATATACATCATTAAAATACAATTATAAAGGATACAATAAGTTTTAATCATTATTAGATAATAAATGAATTAGTATGTAGAATGAATACATTTTCAAAAGCTCTATAGTATGGTGTTTTTCTTGAAGTTTTGTTTGTTTGATTTAAAACATTGGTTTTGTATTACATTCGAGTAGTAAATGATCGCTGAAATATTCTTTTAAACTAAAAGGCACATGCATAGAATAAACAGTATAATATTAAATTCAAATTGTCGTGCAACTATCCAATATGCAAATAAAATCAAAATATACAACTTGTACTTTTCTATATAAGGCAACGAAAATTTTGATAATAAAACATAGAATGCTTAAAAACAAAACATATATAATATAGGTGCATTATTCAGACAAACTTTAACAGGCGGATATTATAATTTCGTACAGTACTGATTCTACTATTTTATATATAAATATATAATTATATTGCATTCAGTTCGAAATGTTTATATTTAAAAAATCATAATATTTTTTAATAACTTGTTAATTTTATTTTTTTATAATAAAAAATAAAAGCAGAAGTAATAAGGTAATGGTTTATTTATTTATTATTCTGCCGAAAGCTCCTTTTTTATTTTTTATTTTCGATACATTTGAAGATCGATATTATTACTGAACGAAAAGGACAGGTATTATATAAGGAATAAAATCATTAAATTTATCAATATTCATATTTTAAAATAATTAAAATAGGTTTAAACAACACAAAAGGTTACATTGGTAAGAATGACATAATAACCCATTTTCTACATATAAAAGTAATTTACAGATAAGAAAAAGTATTGCAACATATGTGTAAATAAATAAAAATAAATTTTTAAAAATTTAAAAGAATCTTATAATAAAACTATTGTTGTCATAGGCGAAAATATTGTAGAAAAAAAGAGAAAATGAGGAGTATATACATATTTAATCTTGAGCATTCGTCAAAATTCTTAACACGAAAAGAAAATAAGTTTAATAAAAATGTATCGATTTTGTGTCAGCAATCGACCAACACAACAGTCAATTAATTGAACTCATATTTTACGAAGCTTCGGATCACTAGAGCTATATTTTCTACATCGCGGTGATCTGAGACATTTAGCTTATTCATAGAGACAGCTCGATGGTAGCGCCACAGTTGTGAGTGAAACTCCTAGCATAGATATTAGAGAGAGGAATTTTCTGCTTAAGTTACAATCAGACGAAGTAGTAACCATGTTAGCGTTAGTAGTCATTGCATACAAGTTGAAGACTGTTTCTTTCTTCGCCACATTTGCAGAAAATCAATCAATAAAAATGATTTATTGAAAAAGAGTTATACCCATATTATAGTCAATATTGGATTATACATCATTTTGATGTTGTTATTTCTGTATTGGACATCATATATTAACCACATTTGGGTGTGGTGTGCAATTTAATTTATTATCACTGGAGTTAACCTGAGAAAATTTGTTAGTGCGCTTTGAAGCATAAAAATGAACTTTTCACTAATATTATTTATAAATGTATGATTTCAATAAGTATGAGTTGCAATAATGCACAACTAAGAACATTTTGTAACATGAATATAAATTATATATGTAAAAATAATTTACTAGTTCTATATAACTAATTAGAAATAATTCATAATTTCTATAAATGAAAACTGGTATATTATAGAATACGTTCTTTTGTTATTGTTGTTTTGAAAATTGGTCTATCTGAAACGTCACTTATAGTTCTATACGTATAGCCATATGTTGAGCTACATATAAGGGCATGATAACAGCTTACGGATCTACTCTGTCACTTCTGTTCTATTTTCACTTCAATCTGAAACTCTCGTATGAAAACTCTTCCATTTATGGAATATGCGTAATCTTTACAATCGTTCACTAAATTAAACTAAAGTTATTTAATGGGTAGATTTATCACTTTATAATGAAATTAAACAAAAATGTTATGATGAAATATCTTTAAGAGCGTCGTATTTTATGTTATAATAATAATATTAGTGTATTAGTGACATAGCGCAATGCGATAAAATCATTTTACAGAATAAAATAGTACATTTAATAAAAGCATATGTCCCTAATAAGGTAAATAATAAAATAATCGCGGCGAATAGATTAGAAAAGCTATATTAGATAGATATATTTAAAAAAGAATAAATAACATATAGTATTATATCAAATAAAAGTAAATTAAGCCATTTATCTTTTATTTATATTGGTCACAAATAATGTGTCGAAGTTAATGTCCATTAATCAATCGCTAATTATATAAGAGACTATTACCAAAATATGTTTTATATTATGTATATTAACTATTTCATCTATATATAAGATAATGCACAAAAGATGTACAAGTTTTATATTCGATTCAACTGTATCGAGGATAAGATTGTATGTGTATGCACACAATCTTATGTGTTTCTTGCAGGAAAACTATTTAATCATTATCATTTATTAAAAATCAATGTGTGTTTGGCATCTGCTTAGATTCATTGCCTGCAAAAGTGATTGCTTTATATTAGATACGATGATAATTCCCATGATTCTGTCACTTCAGCTACCATCCTGGCCTGCTTGCACACCTATAGGTATAGCACGGATGTTTATGATAATTCCCTGTATTCTGTGAAAATCGCAGCGTATAAAGAAGACATTCCTTTTAGTCCCCAGACTTTACCCTCTGCCTACAAGACGTCCAGCAAACAACACTTCTAGTAATGTTGCATTTTATGTTAATTATCGATCGATTCTATTGAAGGAGTTTTGAAGCAAAATACGTTTGCTTCCATTTCGCCTATGTTGCGACTATTTTATGTTTACAAGTGCATATCAAAAAATTGGAATTTCTAACGAAAACTTCAACAGTTAATTTTACACCATTGCGTGTATAAGATAACTGAAAGTAAGACAAGGTGTCCAATAAAATGAAATATAAATCACATTCGAGTATATACTCGTACATGTATAGTGCATATATATAGTTTCCTCATTTCAAATTTGCATACATTAAATTAGTTCTTGAATATATAGTTGTTACCAATAATATTATAGGAGATATTTTGGTAATGTAGATATTTTTATGAAAACTTTTATGATATTGTCTTTTTCATATGAAAATCAAAACAAAAAAGCAGCTTTGCAAAAATGAATGTCAAGAAACGAGCTCAAAGACAAAATGTTCAAATAATGTACAAGTACTTAAATCTGCTAATGCGGAAATTTATGTATAGAATACACTAATTTAAGATATATTATTATGTAGCTGATTATTAGAAAAACAACAGATCAATGTGTACGAAATGTATCTATTATTACAATATTCATTAAAAAGTATGAAAGAAAATTTTAGAACACGACTTCACCTGTATTACTTTTCACATTTTATAATAACTAATTTCTCAATGATTAATTAACTCATTCATATATATTTATTTTCATAGATTGAACGTTTGATAACCGTCTGATTTTTTTTCATATAAATTTTGAATTTTTAGGGGTCATATTTCATAACAATTTATAATATTTTTAAACATTTGTAAAATATAGCTGTGTATTTATTATCATATTACATATTTACTAAATGAATAATATTTAACTCGCTTTATAGACAATTTCTAGGGAATTTATCTGTATATTTTAAACTTCGACCGATTTCAATAAATAATATTTTCTTAATATGACAAATCATTATTCTAAATTAGAAAGGATTACTTTTAATGAAACAGTTCATACATTAAATTTTTTGAACAAAACGAAAAAAAGAATGAAAAACGAAAAACTGAATTAACTGTGGTTACTTAATTCGAAACAAAAATCTTCAGTTTGAAAGAAGTTATTTTGATTTCTATAGTAGCAGATGATACTCAGGTGAGCTATACCCCAATCCTATACCAATCGTACTCACCCTGAGATGATGGGGCATTCGTAAGCCACTGAGCCACCCTGCTCTCTTTCTGCATCTGCGTACTTCCCGACCGATGACGTGGGAAGGTGGCCGGCTGGTTCCTGGATACAACGATTGGTGGAGTGACAGTTGGACCAGAAGGCGTAGAGAGGACACAGGGCGTCCATTGTCCCAGATCGACAGGAGTGAGACTGCTAGGGCCATGGGTAATGATGGTGAGGTCTGGTTGAGGTGGTGACCAAGGTCGTTGCTGGGGCAATGGAATAAGCTTGTCAAATACAGGGGCCTTCCACTCGTAGTCTAATGACGTGGCGCAGATAGTAAGAAAGAAAATAGAAAACCATGATTCACACAAATCCGAAAAGTTGGGCAAAAATATTTTATTTTTGGATCAAATCCTTTTATATAATAAATATATTTCGACTTTAATAAATGCAAATTTTATGGCTATTCTAGTAATAAGAATTATATAAGCATAAGATTTTTTTCTATAGTAGCTACTTATAACACGTTTCAATTAATTATTTCTAATATAACGATGCATATATATATATATATATAGTTTTATTCTATACTCACCGGTCAGAAAACAATTAGGCTGTTTTGATGGATTTGAAGGAGAATTTAAATTTGCACTTTTCGGCATGGGGGACACTGGACTGAGTAGATATAAAAGAAATGATTAATCTTATAATTAATGAAAGAAATGATACAAGCACATATCATTAGATTAAAATGATAACTACGAATAAATGTATCAAGTATTAGAGAGACAGCTTAATAAATGTTTCTTTTTGGCCCTTGTGTTGTTAAATTTGTTCACTATGTTTAAATAAACCCTCACATTAATTATATCAATTTTTCCCTTTGTTGGTAGTTAGCGTTAAAAATATATGCATTAAATAGTACATTAGTACATTAGTACTTTAGTATGAAGTATGTATAGGTAATATGACAAAATAATATCAAATTAACATCGAAATATATTATAAAAATCAAAATGTCATATATACATTGTGTATGAGGAAATGGCTATAAATATATAATACCAATTTTAAAAATGACTTTTAAGATTGTAGTAGGCATTTAAGACTAAAAATATGCAACACAAATATAATTTCATTTAAAAAATATATAAATTATTTTATTTTATTTTTATTCAAGAAATATAATAGTTTATTCATTTATTTTAAGTAATGCTAATAATTTAGATATTAACAATGTAGAACCTACATTTTATGTAATTTTGATAAATTTAAATTTACCTCATTAATAAATATATTTAGTAATACTGCCTAAGTTAAATTACTAGATTGTTATTTTAGGTAAATTTTGAGAGTTTACAGATGCATTAAAAGTGATTATTGTATAAAAAAGGTGGTATTCTTTACTTCCATTACTTATTACTTAATTCCAATTACCAAGGTTTTCATCAACTATTATAAATAATATAGAATTATACATGATTATATAACGTGCCTCGAATTATTACAAAATTTGCATAAATGTTTTTTTTTTTTGTGAAATATACAAAAATATAATTAGTTTTGTAATAAATATTATTTTTCTATTAGTTATAATTCCTCATTCTTCCTACTGAGATGCCTTACTACTGTTTCCCAGGTGGTCGTGGAGGCTGACATTCGTCCTGGAACCGAACTCGGTACCCGCTGCTTCCACCACTTGAAAAAGAACGAGGGGCCGTGAGATGGCAACTTGCAGAGTCCACCGACGGAGGACTGTTCAAGTAGTTTTCTGCCACTCTCCCCGGCTCCCCAGCTGACGGAATGTTGGAAGCGGAATACACTGTTAGATAGGTCAAACACTGAGGCAAAGCAACTATGCCAATTCTTTTTTACCATTGACACTGTAGAGAAACATAACTATTTTTATAGGTTATAAAAAATAAAGGATTTATTCTTCGCGAAAGAATACATGCAGAATATTTATTACATATTAATCTTTAAATGTACAATAAATAAGTTATAACAAAATTATAATACCTTTTCAAATTTTTCATTATTTATTAAATTATAAAAAGTAAACAAGTTTTAGTCTTAGGCTACTAGACGTTTATTGGTATAAGGTGCACGTCTTGTACATATAGTACAAAATCCTTTCTACCATTATTTTTGTACACTTTGAACAAATATACAACAATATACAACGTAAGTTTATTATACATTAAGTTATATTTGTGTAAAATCCAGCTTTTAACTGACAAAGCCAAAATCCGCGAAAAATTTTATTTAACATATGTATGTAACATATTGACATATTTAGTACCATATATTTATTATATAGGATGTTTATTTAATATATGATATTATATAGGTCGTTTCGTAAATAATTTGGTTTTTTCATTATCTTAAAAAACAAATTGTTTATGAAATATACTCATTTATTAGGCCAAAGTGCAAAAAGGCAATAAATACCTATGAGTCGATGGTTTCTCCACCTTCTATAAGTAATTTTAAAATAATGAAAACCACGATTAATGACCTATTGCTAAAAACTTCTCTTCTATGATGGTTCGGACTACTGTTTGGTGCCCATCTCCATGAGAGCCCATCCATGAACCAGCAGTGTTGCGTGGTTGTCTACTTTTACAATAAATTCACTTTTCGTCAATAATAATCAAGTTATGCTTTGTTAGACGTAATTATAAAGCTGCTAACAAATCAGTACAACGTTCTATTCTCTGTTGTTTGTTGTTTGTTGCCTCCAGTCAGAACATGTGGTACCCATCTGTTGCGCATCCATATGTTTTTCAGATCTTCTGTAAATCATGCTCTCTGTCAAATTTAACATGTTCACCAATTAAAGTTACAGAGAGATTTTTGTTATCTTCGATTGTCTCTACAGCCTGTCTTTCACTATTCTTCCTTAATTCACTAATAGGTGTTCCACCCCCCCATCTCCCTTTCTCGAGAAAAGCTAACCCGTGCTCCATCTTCAAATTCCTTCACAAGTTGCTGAATGCGGCGAAGAGAAGGACATTCATCTCGCCATGTAGTTGATCAAATTAGGTGAATCTCTACATTTTGTATTACACCTTAATCTGTGCGTTTCAAGAAAGAATTGCATATTTTCTACGGTAAACTCCTTTAATATCTGACTACAAAAGAAAATCTATAACGCAAGCAGAAAATGTACAGCATGCATTTAATTGGTATGCAATAAACTTTTAGACATAGAAAGTAATATTAATTTAGTTCAAATTGACGTCGCCTTTTAGAATAGAATAATATTATGAAAAAATATCAACCAGTATCGATCAGTATTTTATTTTATGTAATGTTATAAATAGACTGGAAAACGAATTACTTATGAAACGAATAATATAATGCAATGTCTGTTTTATGAATAATAGCATATAATACAATTAATAGTTTATAATTCAGACCGAACAGGTTTGTAAGATGAAAACATAAAAACACAGCCTTTTATTACCAAAAATTATTCAATTAATATTTCGCCATTGCTTACACGGCTTTATCAGAGAACTGAGTTAGGATGGGTTTACCTACCTAATTTTTAATTATACTATTTAGAAATATTTACATTTCCATATTGTTCAGAATATATGTATATCGAAAATTTTACTTGATTGCAATTATATTCAATAATAATAATAGCTAATGTTTTTGAACAAATAATACTGAAAATAATATATATTATTAGCACTCACTATTGGTCAAGGCTCCAAAACTGAAGTGTGTCTAAAATAAACCAAAAATTGATCGAAAATTTTAAAAATTCAACTAAACTTCAAATAAAAAAATATTTACTCACCTCCCCTTTAGATTGATTATTTGGATTCGCACTAAAAATATAATCACAAATTTAAATTATTGAAAAGAATCATTATAAATAACTTTAACTATCTGAATGTAATATATTACTTGCTATAGAACCATATCAAGCTTTTTTCTAAAATTAAAACTAAACGAATAATTTTTAATAAGTCTAAAATTCTAAAATTATGTAATTTTATTTGTTATTTGAATTATTGGAACATTATTAATTTTAACAACTAGATGAAATTATAATAAAAGGCATTACTTTTGATTTCAGAAATTATTTCCATTATATTGAGTATTTTAATCTCATTCCTGTTTAAGGATTAAATTTGTGAAAGTCAATTGAAGCCTAAATTAAATAATTAGTGTTAGACTGATATTAAATAAATAATTTGCAAGTGTGAAAAATCCATTCTAGTAAAAGAGTATCATATTGTCAGTAACTTCTTAAATATATTTCCTGTTTAAAAATTATGTATTTCAATTATTTGCGTCAGATGTTGGATTAAATAGTCTATATTGTTAGTCAATCATAAATAATATATCGGTGTATCTAGAAATGCTTGCATTATTTATTTTTCTTATATTTTACCTCTCCTATAATGTTATCGATATATACACCAATTGGACTAGAGGGTTGGGTTTGAAAAGTCATATTAAAGAAAACGTCGTACAAAATTTGGTCGTATTTAAAAAGTCGTATAAAAATTGAAAAGTCGTATTAAAGAAAACGTCGTACAGAAAAATAGTCGTATTTAAAAAGTCGGATAGGAAAAATCGTAAAGAATTAGTCATATATAAATAAGTCGTATTTAAAAAGTCGTATAAAAATTGAAAAGTCGTATTAAAGGAATAGATGTCAAGAATTAAGTCATATTTCAAAAGTAGTATGAATTAAAGAGTTATACATGTTTAAATTGGTGTAGTGAATATTATTTATAATATTGTATTTTATATCAAAGGCACACACACAATTATGTTAATAATATTGTATATTTTTTTTCAACGCTTAATTGAGGGAGTTGTCATAATATAATACAAAATGTATACACCAAAATAAGTCATTGTGGATACCTTTAAACTACTTATCAAATAAATAAATTGATTTAAGTAGTTAATATCTGAATGTATTAGTGTGTAGGTACATGAAATAGTAATGCTGAATACAAAATTCTAAATTTTACATAATGCCAATAAATAAGTTATACCTACGACGTTTAAAAGGACGAATTTTAAAAATAGGACTTTTAATATACGACTTTATATTTACGACTTTTTAATTTATGAGTATTTTGAAAACGACTTTTTGTGTATACCCAGGACCAATGGGTGCATTCCATATCCTCCACTCTAGTATTTACATAATATACCTACTATAATTTAAAATTAACTAACGGGTGCGTATATGCTCGCCTGGTTTATTCGTAAGATGATATTTTGCTATTTTATCCATCATATTTTTTTCAATATATAAGAACTCAGACTACGTTAAGTTTAAGTGAAAAGCTATGAACAAATTCCGTCACATAAAAAACAAAAAATTGATTTCATAGAATTTTGTAATAAAAGGGTAAGTATCGATTATTTTATAATATTTCAATGTCCTATTATTGAAAGAAAATAATTGGTGGTGTTTATTTGTTTTATTGAAATATATATTTTATGCTTTTCGTAGAACAAAAATCAAGGACTTTCATTCTTCGTATAACTAAACTTAATGTAATACATTAACAAATTTATGGATTAATAGGCACATTAATACAATGTGGAACGTTTACCAAAATATATAAAATAATTAAATGTGAAAAATGAGATATTTTGTACAAAAATTGTTACAGCTTTTATTAAAAAAATCAGACTTTTCAAATGTATGTCGCAACATGAATATATATTTACAATATTCTAATAAATGTAGTTAATCAATATGAGAAGAGTTTACTTTTCGAGGACGAGGGGGAGTGTGTTGCCACAGTCCTTCATGAGATTGAGGATTTGAGCTTGGGAGAGTCCAGCCGTTAGTTTCGATCCGACCTGAAGGATGATCTGACCACAACTAAGCTGCACCGATGCAAGACTGCCGGGAATAATCTACATTAGGTTTGCATTAGATGACGTATGACTAATAGTGGCCATGACATATTTAGGCATGTCTACTTTTAAAATTCATAATTTATCAATAACTTCATATATATTTAATTTTGGTATGTTTCAATTCTATTGAAATTGATTCAATAAAATACAGTAATACATTTTAGTTTAGCAAGCAAATACTGAAGGTTTAACAGTTTTTAATGTATTAGTTAAATAGCATTTACATACATATTGTATATACATACTGATATTTAGTATCAATTTCAGAAAAATAATAATTTGAAATTCATGAATTACTGATAAGTAATGAAACGCAACAGTTTCATTTTGTAATTAAAAGTAATTTGTCTGAAAAAACTACTTCTAATAGTTATACGGTCATTTTTGAAACATCAAAAACTTCACATAAAAGGAAATCTCATTCTATAACCATTTGAGATAACAAATCTCCATTTTTATACAATGCACAAAATAATTTTACTACTTACAGAAAAATTAGGATATTATTGAATAATATTTTAATGATTTCAATTCAGTAGGTTTAAAAACTATTTTAATCGTTTAATTAGAAACATATAAAATTATGCATTTTAGCATAAGCACTAAGAAATCTTATTTTGTTTACTAATGACCTTTTTTGCAATTTACACATGACCGATAAAACTACTTTCCTTTATTGATATTTACATGCATATATATTATACCTATCTGTATTTAGACAGAGATTTGTATGTGTATTATAAATATTATTTGTAAATTTTACTCCATATTATTAAGCTAGTCGACTATAGCATACACGCTGAGTATATAATGTCTATCAATGAATGGTATACTACAATTTAAACGTGTAATTAATCGAATTATTGAAGTCTTGTCTTCGGTTGTCACAAAGTTTTTAGTTAATCGATATCTAAATCTAATGTGATTAAATACATGGAATATGTAATAAAAATCATTTCAGATAATAAAACTACATGATTTAAACATATAAATTCGAAACCATATCAAGAACATAATAGTACCCTTTAGGAGATTTTTGGTAGTGAAAGTCACTTTTTGATAGCTACTGAATAATTAAAATTGTTCATTTCAGTTAATTATGAATACATTTTGCTGTAATATTTAAAAAATAGCATTTTAACTTTTGTTAATAAAAACGACAGATATTTACCTGGTTCAGTCATAGATATTATATTGTTTACGTATTGTATATTAAGATTCAATATCTATGGGTTCAGTAGAATACTTATCAGTCCAAAATATACATAGTTTAGGTTATATTGTTGTTTATAGGCTATATATAACTTATTATAGAAGTAATGTATGAAGAAAGATATATGCTTCCTTATCGAATAAATAAATGTTCTAGATGTCCACCTTGCTTTCTTCTCAAATTATTCTGAAAGCTTTCTAATAGATTATCGATTATTATCTTTCACATATTATTATTGCAAAACCCTTGGTTACCACTTTCGTGAATGCAAAAAAATATTTATATATTTGGATTGGAGTATGATGATTAGTTATAAATATTTTAAACTAATTATCTATAAGTATACTATAAAATCATCTTCCTAGGAGATTTGGTTATATTATACTTAATTTCCTAGTATGCCTATACAGAAGCATACAGATTTATGTTTACATATTAAGTATAACTTCAAAAAGTTAATTTCAAATTTTAATCTATCTAACAAGTAATAGAAATTCAACTAATTTCGACGTATTTGTGCATATAATTGTTTGCATACTCGAATTGTAAGAGTTCATCTGTCAATAAATAATTTAGATAATTAAAAATAATCACTTCTTTGATGACTTTTACTCGCCTGTGACATGTTTGAAGAAATATAGTATTTCCAAATAATTTTATTTGAGCTCAACTTTTAAATTCGATATTAAAACTAATTTGTATACCTTGCTTAGTGATATCATATAATGCAATAATTATGAGTAATATGAGTGGAATGCCAACTGAAAAAATAAACTTACCCTCGCAATTTCCGGTCGTGACGAATTGTTTGAAAGACGGAATCCCCAGGGCACCTGCGGTCCTTTGCGAGTTAGAGTCACTGACTGTCTCAAGACCATGGTCACATCTCAATGGAAACACAACACTAACCTCCACTAACATGCAATTATGAAATAATATTAACTTTGGCAGAGGTGTAAGGATGTTATAGGGGGTATAACGGATCTTCTCGCACTTGAAGAAGTACAGACTAGTAGTCTGCTGGGGTAAGATGCACTAATGAGCAACCACTAAGTATGAAGAAAATGTTATGATCCCGTCTATGCCTGTTTCTCTACACCGGTTGTGATATAGGTCGACAGTAGCGCATACTGTAACTAATCTTTCTTGGTATGTTTCTACCTCATGTGCAGGCAAGCTTACAGTTGTATGTCTATATTTTCCTACTGCAACATCTAGTTAGGATTCTGTGTACATATGTCTGTGGTGTAGTTTTAAAAATACTACAGACCCTTATTAGGGAAATTGGTTTGCTAGACTTCTAAAAAAGAGACAGAAAAGCGAGGAAATTATCACTAAATTTATTTTAACATTATAGATAGATCTTTGCTATCAAGGAACTGATTCTAGAAATGCGAAAACTTAGAAATGTTTAAGAACTTGAAAATATATTATATCCATTTTTCGATAAAGAAATGTAAATAATGGTAACACCAACTACTACAAGAACAATTTTAATAATAAAGAAAATATTCGTTAACCCCTTCAAAGCGAATTTTGGAGATTATTTAGAACATTTTATTAGTTACTTTCAGAGTAAATTGTTAAACATATATTTTATATCGAAATTCTATTATATTTTATATTACTTACAACAATAATGATCGCAAATCAATCAACTTCATCTTCAGTATATATTATTGGTTAATAATAAGAGTACCATGTCTATAAAATTATCGCCCTGAAGATATATGTCTAGTTGATACAAGCAGTCTCCTTAGACATTCGATGTTATTATATTTAATTAAGGAAAAAATTTGATGAATAAAGTATTTAATTTCTAGTGTTATTTTGAATATTATCTGTAAAATTATGGACGATTAGTTAAGTTTGTTATATATTTAAGATGTATATGTAAATAAATATTTTTAAATATGGGATGTGTCAATGGATTGTTAAAATAGTTAAATACTACTTAAAATTTTAATGTTTAAGTTTAGTAATCAAACCACTCGTATTCATTTTTCCTTTCAACCTGCACTCGTAATTAATCGTTTCCTTTAGACATCAGAATATGTATGTTTCTAATAAAATTAATTTGACATGTCTTACGCTCATACAATACAAATATGTTCACAAATAAAACATCTACTATCTAGAAATTTATCTTCTGAGAAAAAGTAGGTATATTATATTGCATATTAGTCAATTATCAAAGTAAATTGAATTCAAAATATGCATATTGTGAAAATACCGATAAGTTTTATTTAATAAAAGAAAATGAAAAATCAAAACAGTAAAATACAATAAAAAGACAAAGTAAAAATGTGGTCTTATAGAATAAAAAGACTAAATATTTGTTGATAATTATTTCAATTAGAATGTTTATCTGACGATTATTACATAATGAAAAAAGGAATGGCAAACAGTTCTTATAGTAATTAATATATAAAAATAAAGGCGCCAGTTGAATTATTTGAATTACACATGAGATTTTAGAGGGTTTCAACTAACAGTAATGCAGCTGTGGTATAATATGGGTATATTATGTGTATAAAATATCTGATTAAATAGATACAAATGTGCCTACATACAAAAGAAATTTGACAAATACTACATAATATACTTATATCAACATTCGTTAAAAGAAGCCGTAAACAGATTGAACATAATATTATGAAAGATGTTGTGACTAATGCACAAAATCCAACATTGATAGTGTTGTGTTGTATAAGAAAAACTTTCATTAAAATGATAAAATAGTATACCTACCCATTTATGTAATAATAAGGTCATAACTCAATTTTTACATAATGTTAAAATGATCGCAAAAATCACAGGAATCAAATGCAATATAAAACTGCAGTTCTGAATATGTTTCAAAAACAGGATTAAATAGTGAAATATCATTTGTCAATATCTTTGATCAATAATTACGTAATGATTACTATAAGTTAAAAATAAAGATAATAAACAATTTTAGAATAAATTATGGTGCAAGATAGTTAAATATATACACATACAAATGTTTAATATAATTGATTTTCCGGTGTTTATCATGAGAAACAATTACAATGGTCATATAACATAATAAACTGTTTCATGAAAGAAAATATATTTTAAACTGAAAATACTAAACCACATATAGAAAGTATTTAAAAAGCAAATACTTTCCAATGTCAACAAAACATAGTTTGGAAGTATTTGGGAATGTTTCGTGGACAGGAAACCATGTAAAATATCTGATGCTGTTATTATAGGAAAACCACCAGGTATCAAACACGGACAGCACTGGGCTCTGGTTCCAACTCTGAATAGCCTCCAGAAGGTGGAGCAGTAGGTGGTCGACAACAGAAGAGAGAGGGACAAAGAGAACGAGTGCGCGAGTGTTCTGGGGGCCGTTGAGCGCGGGCGAATCCAAGGAAGACTTGCTCCAGGGACGTTTGACTCACTGAGTAGTTGATGGCGCTGAGGGCGGTTCTGTGGCGCTCCATGAGACCAAAGACTCGGGCCCAAGTCACCTCCTCACTCGGGTGTAAGTGGAAGTGGAGGAGACCCTATCAAGGAGGGTAGATATATAGAAGATAGAAATTTAATAGGACGGTCGCGCAGTAAACTTGAAGTAAATGCTGCATTTTATTTAACGAGAGAAGTCACGAATTTTAATGGATGCAATTTCTATTTAACCACTATAAAAACAAATATGTGTGTGGTAGATAGATAAGTATGTCTACTGATCTTACAAATATCTTAGAAGATAAGTCTTCAGTAAGTCTAGCTATTCAAAGGAACATTATTAAGCATTACAATGTGTTATAGGATGATTAAGTTGAGATTTAATTGTATTATTTATAAATAATGGACACACAGACAACATATTAATCTCTTTCAATATCTATAATAGCTTGATTTCACTTCTAGTTACAGATATCATTGCTACTTCATAATATTTGCTATTAATCTAAATCTAAAGTATGTTATATACAATCAAAGGATAGACTTTTCGAAAGTATACTCTTGAAATATTTCTATGTTGTTCATCGAAATTAAAAATATGCAAGACAGGCGCAATAGAATATTGAACTCATATTATTATTTAAAATAGAAGTCATTTAAAATGTTAACGCACATTTACTGACTACTACATTAAAGTGCTGTTCTAAGCATTTAATTCTTAACATAATAATAACGAATATCACAATGTTTTGCTTATCCCTCGGACAATAGACATAAAAGTCCAGTTCTTACTTGATGACAGTCTTTCAACTCAGACTTGGGAAAGTTGGCGTCCACAAATTCAATAACTTTGCGGACAGGCTCTTGGTAGTCTTCCGTTTCGCCTTCCTTTTTGGCCTGTACCTGGACTATTAGTGTGTAGCCCTTACCAAATTTGGTCTTGAGGTGTTGTGAAGAGCCGAGGCATTTAAACTGGCCATTAACCATAATTCCGATTTTTGTGCATAAAGCTTCACACTCTTCCATACTGAAAGAATCAGAAATAAAACTACTCTTAATATTTGAAAAATAACTTGGTAAGTATTTAACATATATTTATACATATAAATATGGGAAACTGGCTAAGCAAATCGATGGTAATATTTTGTAAGTGTTATTACCTGAACAAATTCATGAGTTCAAAAATTCATGAGAAAGTAATTTGACAAAATAATAACAAAAACAGTTATTTCGACAACAATGAAGAGTCTATGCAAACGTATTGCATTTGAAACAAACAATATCGAAAAACTAATTTAAACCATTCAAAGCTTAATTGATTTAATTATAAATAAAAGTATGTAATATGTATATTTCAAGACATAATGGCAAAGTTATAACTTTAAAAACAATTTAAATTATACTGAATTAAATAATGAATTTAAAAAATCTAATAATAATTAATTGTTGATTAATGCAAATAATGAATTCAATACAGAAAGGGAATGAGAATGTGACAATCATTTTGTTTATTTTTGTGTGTTTCATCTGAAATGTAGTTCTATGTACATAATATATCTGATATATTTAGAAACTGGCTACTCCTGATAACATTACTTTATAACTTCTTTAAAATAATTTTAACGAATGAGTAATTAAATATAATATATATATTATATATATACATATATAACTTAATTAGTTATAAACCTCTTTATGACTATAGCTGAACAAATTATTAAAACAAGCAAAATTTAAAAATAAATAAATCACTTTTATAAAATTTAAAAAAAATTAAAACATAAAAATTGTAAATACATATTGTACAATTCACAATTAATTCACAAAATATTCATTGTTTCAAAAGCTGAATACTCTAATACCTTAATGTAAACGTATAATTGTGCAGTTTTCTCTTTCAATGTACAAGTCATATATAAAGTTTCTAATTTTAAGTAAATAAACAACTGGCTACTTATATAAAATACAAGTAGCATGCGGTACATCAAGAGTATATTTTTCATGGAAATGAAATCTACCTGTGAGAGGTGAGGATGAGAGTTCGACCATTATCCCTGTACCTCGCCAAAGTGTTCCACAGATGACGCCTAGCAACAGGATCCATTCCGGTTGTCGGCTCATCGAGACACACGAGTGGAGGAGAGCCAACCAGAGCTACAGCTGTACTTAACTTGCGCTTATTTCCACCGGAGTAACCAGACACTAGCCGGTCTGCATACGAGCGCAGTTGAAGTCGGCGAAGCAGAGAATCCACCTCCTCATCAATCAGAGAAGACCGAAGACCGCGCAGACGAGCAAACATAACGAGAGTTTCTCTTCCCGTTAGCTCATCAATGAGAGCATCGAACTGCGGACAGTATCCCAGCGACTGTTGGACACGTCGAGCGTCCTTGGCCAGGCTGTGTCCGTTGATGTAGAGTGAGCCTGCCGTGGGGTCGAGATCTCCTGTCAGCATGCGGAAGGTTGTTGTCTTCCCAGCACCATTAACTCCTAGTAGACCGAAACATTCGCCCGGCTGTACACAGCACGAGAGAGAGTCCACTGCACAGAATCCCCCATAGAGCTTCGATACGTCGCGTAGAACAAGGCTGATTGATGTTGGTCAAGGTTGAGCAGAAGGGTAAGCAAATAAATCAGAAATTGATTGAAAATAGTCTCGCAGCTACAAGGAACAAGTACCAACATTGACTCCCCTATAAATGTATATAATGGTGTAAAACCTTCCGAAATGGACGTCTGCTGGTGTTAGGAGGGTTGGTTTGTACCCCAGTGGCGTTTTAAAATATCCTATATTCAAGAATAGGAAAATTTCGTTTCCATAAAATCATATGCAACATAACTTTTAATGGTGTTATAAATACTTATATATTATATTTAATAATATATATTTTAGAAAATTGAGCTTAAATTGTAAAAATATTTATATTATTTTAATATGGAATAATTTAAAATGCCACTGGGGTCCAAACCAACCCTCCATCACCGGCAGACGTCCATTTCGGAAGGTTTTACACTATTATATACAATTATAGTGGGGGGGCAATGTTGGTACTCGTTCCTTGTAGCTGCGGACTATAATTACTATGTCAAACTTTTAAAACAAACATTTTGACGACTTTATCGCGAAATGTTAAACATTTTAAATGATAATACTAGTCATTTTATAACACTATTATTATTATATGACATCTTTAAAAAAATAGCTCATAATTTTAATATAAGATAAGTAAATATATAGGCGGTCATAACTTTTCTAATAAGTACAAAATTATAACAGTATTTTATGGGATATCTTTAATAACAAACTAAACTGAAAAGCAATGATAAACTAAATTATAAAACGAATCGTTTGTGAGAAAACGATGCACTAGAAGTCACTAAACGTATCACTAACATACCAATTTCTCATTTTCATTTCCTCAATCGGAGTGTAGTTCACATAATGACGTTCAGTCGACACATCTTGGTCTTCCTCGCACTGTGAACTTTCTTCTTGATGTTCCCGCTTCAGCAAATGACGAGCCAAACCACGCTCTACAGACACCATAACGATAAATAAAACTTTACTACAAGTCAAATAACTTCAAGTAAAATAGAAGTATAAAGAACTATCAAATACAATGCTTTTTAAACACTTATATTTGAGCAAATTTCTTCCTAATTTTGATAATTGTTTTACATATCAAACCTTTCAATATTTTAATTAATATATTTATAAAATATAAAAACCGGAACGTTAATTAATAAATAAAATTGTACTGAAAAAGTTATAAATTACTACTTCAAAAAATTACTCTTTGAAGCAATTACGTACATTAATTTACTAATAAATGCATAATGTGACCATTGTCTGAGTTGCTTTTGCAACTTAAGTACTGAATGCACAGGGTCAATAGCCCAAGGACCCACCTGGATTGATTCTCCTCCAAATCCTTCGGAATATGCTGGATTCAACGAAGAAAACCAGGGTGAAGAAAACAACGCCCTGAATACCGAGGAATGTGAGCATTCGACCGATGCCGTTGGGTCGCCAGCCGAGATAGTCCAGATTCCAGTTGGCACAAAAGCCACCGCCGCAGTTTCCTAGTGTGCACATACATAGATTGAAGCGTAGAAATAGAGGCAACACCCATATCATGACTTGTAGCGACTTTTACAGTAAAAAAAGAATATCACTGACGTAAAATATAAAAAGACGTAACATATAAAACTGACCTTATAAAACTAAGGTTTGTTTAAATTTAAATATTTAAAAAATATGAACAAATTAAACAAATTATATTACACTTTTCATTCTTACTATATCCAAACTTGCAATTAGTATACAATACTAACCTGACTCATTCTTAGATAAAGATATTATTTACCATATTACTATTTCTACACTTATCTTAAGAAAATCACTCTCTGAAGAATATAGTTTTACTTAAAATTACTTAATAATAATTTTGTGGTTACCTAAAGTGTTCTTTTTTGGTTTCTATCCCCATGCGAGTATTATCAATGTCACAATTCTTTCTTTTGTTTTTTCTGTGAAGGTTGTTACATCTTCTTATTTGTTCATGTGTGCTTTGAAGTACTTTTAATATTTTAATTTCAAACGAAAACTAAAAATATACATTTTAGTCATAGACCGGGAGCCCAGGGGGTCGAGGGTAGCTGGAAAGCGAACCAATTCTAATTGATACCATAAGGTAGAATAGAG
>JAYRBW010071894.1:0-26251 GCA_036023295.1 Invenusta paracnida
TATTCACTTTCTGTTTTTTTTACAGAAAATGAATATCAACCTTTTTGTTGTGGCTCTAATCCACTTTCTGTGGTCAGGTGAGTTTTGCTACACTGAGGGGCCTCTTTCTGCTAAAGATGTTTCCATGTAATCTTCCACTTATTTAGTCAAAACACATTTGGCCTGTTTTGCAGTCAAAACAAGCCCAAGTTTTTCTATAATTAGATACTATGCTTTTTATAATAATGTACCTAATAATGATATAACAATGCAGCTTTGCCATAAATTCTCCTTTAATTATTCTGATGGTAAAATAGGCATCCTCAGTGATTCTTAATATCTCCTTGAAAATCAAGTTGCACCTCATCGTGGTCAAGGAGTTTAGTAACCCTACTTGCGTAGGGTGAAGCTAACGCAACCTCTGTAACCTTTAAAATAAATCTTAGCATGTGTTGACTTATATATGTATTTCATTTCTTGTTAACTGTTTTAGTACTAAATATATTGTTTTATATACATTGCAGGATGTTGTATTTGTAAAATGCTATATGCATATAGTTTTAATATATTATTGCTACTTCTAATAAAATAATATGTAGTTAATTTGTTATGTACTGTCATGATTTATAGTAGGTTGTGGTATATAACTAATATGCAAATTGGTAACAGTTTAAACAGTTGTATCTGTTGATTTTTGTCCTCCATTTTCTCCTTATAGTTAATATATGCATATTCCATCAATAAATTATTCTATTTAATAATAAATATTTCTATTATACAAACAATGCATGTTTTTTTACTATAGAAGTGTGTATTTTATACAAATTATAAAAGCGGTCATTGGTAGTGTACAGTATTCTGTAAGTATAGGTGGGAATGTCAAGCATTAATATAAATAGGATATCATAAAGTATTAGATAAGTTACTACTCAATATAATGGTATGTAAAATGTTTTTTGTACATGTATCTACAGTGTTATAGTGTTTGTGGATTTGTTTGGAAAAGTTACAGCTACCTATAGTATGATTGGTTTGGTATTTATTATTTAAATAGGGAAGAATTTTAATAATACAAATTGTTAAATATATTATATTTTTTTAATGAAGTTGGTTGGTATACTTTTGGTGAGTTATCAAATAGTTTTGCTTATGTTATTTGTTAAGTTAATCCACTGTACTACGAATAATTAAAAATTGCTACTAGGAAAGTGATATGATTTGTGTTGATTTATTTAAAGGTGTGGTTTTCTTTTTGACAAACTCTTTCTATAGATACAGTCGGTGTACATATATTTGTATATAAACCATCGGACTACTGCATAGATGAATTAAAGGTGATGTTATAGTCAACCGCACACTATATACAAGGTCATTACAGAGGAATTTGACTGTATATATCCAATTTTTGTTTAGAAAAGTATACCACCATTTAATCATATATAGCATTGTTAATGGTAATATGTGTATTTAATAAAAAATTGCTTAGAAGAATAACTGTTACAAATATATAAATCAAAGTATAAACTAACATATTGGTTCTCTCATATTGAACTCTATGGTTCAAAAATTTAATTGTTTAAAATTAGAATATTTATCAATTAAACATTATTACAATTAATGGTATATAATAATAAAATGTTAGCATCATACTGTACTATTTCATAATTAATAATAAATTACTAAATGATTTAATACTAATAAACAATTTAATTGTTTAAATCCATCAATTTTAAATGATTTGTTTACGTTTGGTTAACTATAGCATCATACTGCACTATTTTATAATTAATAATAAATTACTAAGTGATTTAATATAAAATAAAATGTATTTTTGTTTTAATGCATCAATTTTAAATAGTTTGTTTGATGAACTTTCTTAAAGTGAACGAATTTTACAGTGAACGATTTTCACCCTACACCGGATCATGAGACCAAAACTTGTATCATTTAAAACAAAATTATAATATATTATTTTTTAGCCAATTCTAAAATGTATGCTTTAATATCACAATATTTAAGTTATATATTAATATATACTACACACCCAATTGTTTATATCTGAATTAACGGCTATGGTGAAAATTATTCAAATTTTGTATGCAACTTTTTTATTATAATAAAAATATTTTGAAATTTTTTTTTTCTAAGCCACGACAATATTGTGTACTTTCTCCTTTATTTTGGAAAAATGAAAAAAAACTACTTGAAAGATTAAGTTAAAATAGACAACAAAATCAATGAAAATTAGTTGATAAATAATCTGTTTAAAGAATAGACAAAGCACTATATAAAAAACAATAAAATATCATTTCTATTATTTGTTATAATTATGATTATAGCTCCATATTAAATTTGAATTATAAAGCATAAGTATAATATATGTTAAAAAATTACATTATATATATAACATTCAAATTTTACATTTTTAAAACTGACTACCATATGCTACTATTTAAAAATACATTAAATAAGTATTTTTGTACTTTTTGAAATATCTACCAGGACATTTTGCTACTTATTCGGCACATCTGGAAATGCCCTCTAAAACCAGGACTCTTAGCTGGTTCAACATTATACTTAATAAATAGGTTCAATAGCAACATGCAATTACCGATAGCAAAATATTTGACAGATGTCTATAAAATTTTAAACAGACGATTGGAAATTAAAATATTATTAATACTCAAAAAGAATTTGAATTTTAGTATAAGTATAAGTATCGACTACATACAAAACTGATGTAAAGATAATTTCTAATATTTTTTTAAAAGTTGTACTTGAATGAAATTTCTTTTTAATAGACCGTAATTTATATACTTTATCTGCACAGTTCTGCATCGGATTTGTGAAATAACCATTTTCTCCTCTACACTATGGTATATTACTCATATAAATAGAGCATTGCCATCATAGAGTAAATTATACATAGAGGTTTGACTTTAATTGGTTTTATATTTTTACATTTTTTTCAATATAAAATCGTTTTATTTTAATATATTTCAAGTAGATGGGTTACATAAAAGTAGTATTATATATTTTTATTAAATAAATTATGCTAAAAGAGAAAATAAATATTTTCATACAATTTTAACATATTCAAGCTGTCAGTCAAATATAATGTAATGCCTGTATATCTTAACCTGTTATATTCATAGATATTTAATTGTTTATATATACTTATTTTTCTGTAGTAGGGGAATCGAATTCTGTAATCTATTTTTTAATATATTGTTTCGTTTAGGAGATATTTGGAAGTTTGTTATGATTTTAGAACGAATTATTCTTTCTACATATCAAATAAACATCGAAATTAAGTTATCAACTCTGAATGTTTGCTCTCAACATTCAAATGCATTAAGATGTTATTTGCACATATTATTGCTCATTAGTTATAGCTGTTCTATACCTATATACAGTATGATAATGGTATAATTGACTAACTGTTGTGCTCTATTTTAACTGAACATATATTTTTCAGTATTTCCTTTGTTTAGCTTCTTTCTATCAAAAATTGGTAATATATTATTAAGACTTGAAATATTAACATTATAGAATTACACTAGTAATATTATTTGGGTATATAAACTTTATAAAGTAATATATTAATTTATGTATTATATACAATTTATATATATATATGTAATTTACATAATAATAGAACGATTTTTGTTACAATGTAACTTTATGGAATATGTGAGATAACGCAGTGTGTATGTATAATAATAATTACTTAAATGCGATTGTGACGTTTTATATAATAGTAAAAGAGAAATGGTTGTGTATTAAATTTAATTTCAGTAAATTAAATTTACTATTTCTTCTGCTATTAGTTAATTGCACAGTATGAATTAGATATTGTAACTAATTAGAGTTGTGCCCTTGAGGCAAAATGCACTTAACAGGTTTGCTTTCTCTCAATGTATGGTAAATGTATTAAATTATAGCCAGTGTTATAATTATTAAACAAAACCATTGAACTCTATCTTATCAATAGAGTTCCAGAAACAGTTAAATCTGTTGTAATGGTCTAAAAATAGTGCAAAATACGAAAAAAATGTGACTTCATCCAAGAAAAATCTTGGAAAATTTACACACCATACTAGAAGAGGCAATTGTAACATGCAACCATGCCAATTTACTCTGAGTTGTTAAGCAAATGCCATTTCGTCGGACGATATTTCTTTTTGCCCTGAGAGGTTGTACAAGGAGACCAACAAGATAAAGCAAGACACAATGCCCTTAAGCTACTTGTCATATTAAAATTGAATCGATGGATGTAACCAGAGGACAAAAACTATCTCGAGACATACTAATTCAGTATAAAGTTTTGACTTCGGATCAAACAAACAACACTCCTGCAAAGTACGATAAAATCGTTAGAAATTCCAACAGTACAATGAGATTCAGGAGCACTATTCTGTGGAGTAGTTGCGACAACACACCATTCTCAAGCCTAATTTTACTTGGCGGGATTTTCAGTCTCCTGTGTTGCTGCCAATAAGCTCAGCTTCTGAAGCCAAAAAGAACGATATTTTATCTCTTCTTATGGAGATGGGTGCACCCGAGGTAACCTCTGATTTTTACAAAACTCTCTTGTTCTAATTAATAATCAAACCTCTGAACTTTTGTTATTTGTCTAAATTTCTCTTAATTTGCATATTTATTTTTCCACATACCATTACATAATATTTTAAAAATCGAGTTTTTATATGTTCCTGTTATTTATATAATCCTATGTACTTCAATTTAACATGTTTTCATGATTATTTTTATAGCAATAATACAAAACATTTTAAATTTGAACAATAGCTTTATATGCTTCTACTATTAGTTATATTTTATATGCTTTTATTTTACACTTTTTTTAATACAGAAAGTATGGCAACATTTTACTATACTTTAATCTCTCATTAATTTAGTTATGTTGTATATGTCATGCTAATTTATTATATTCATTTTGATGACATTTTTATTTACCTTTTTAAATACAATAAATGACTATTATATGCCTTCTTTTGGGTTTCAATATTGTTATAAATTATTTTCAATTGATGGATTTACTTTACAAGATTTCCTTTCAAACACAGCTAGTTCAGATGTGGTGCTAACCCCTTTTGCATCTAAGCTCTTCATATGTCCCCATATTAGATTTAGCTACTAATGAATCTTTATCAAAATCTCTTAACTTCAATATTGTTTTCACCTATATAATAATCTATGAAATCTTGACTTGTCTCTAATGTCCCTAAAAAGTGAGAGCAACCATGACCTATCCACACATACATATTGGAGAACACAAATCTGCTGTTTTGAACTGTAATCCTAACAATGCACACCACTAATCATTCTTTTAAATGTAATCATATCATTAATTCTAATTCTTATTTTATATTATACAAATGTAATGATCTTTAAAGTCATGCATGTTATTGAGGCTTCTATTATGAATTATCATAATAACTCCCATTATTAGAATTCTTGATTTTTTTAAATGTAAATGGCAGTATAGTTGAATTTCTAATAAAATATATTAAATAAATTTGTTCACACTCTTTTTAAATTATTTTATATATAATTGTATTCCATTGATGCTCACCCTATAATATATAAAAATGAATAAAAAATATTATAATTGTCAGTTAATATTTATAAATTATAATTATAAACAGAATATGTATATACTACCTTTTATATATTTTTTACTATGCTTGATATACTACCAAAAGCTTGTTTTTTAATAAAGGTATTTAATTGCCAAGTGGTGATTTACTTTTTATACTTGTAATGCTTTGTTTATCAAGATTGATCAAATATATAAAATTTTGTAAGGTTAAAAAATAAATAATTCAACAAACATTCTCAAAAATGTTCTGCATTTTATTTCTTTTCTCCATATTTGGACTTAAAAGTTATTAAGAATATAAATTTCTCAGAAAGAATATATAATTTATAATTTGATATTTCACTGTTAATAACAAATTGAAAAAACTGATGAAATGTAATAGATTTTATTAAATTTTAAACAAAAATATTAGTAAATATTATTATAGATTTAAATGATTTGCTCTTTTATTACAAAGAAATATAAATTTATAAAGTAAAATAATTTATACTATAAAAAGAGACTTGAATTTATGTATCATTTATTATAATAACTTCTTTTTTAAATTCTGCTAGTAACAATGCACAACATGTTTAAAAAGTGTAATTTTTATCTAAAATAGATAATTTATTTAAGTAAAATTATAATTTGAAACTTATAAATTCATAAAGTATTGTTCTTAACAGTCACTATGATCAAATCTCTTTTTGGATAAAATTATACAACCATGAGTGACTTATAGTTATACTAAAATGAATTTTCAAAATATCACAAAACAATTTATCAATATTTTTCAGAGAGAGAAATATTTGTTAATATAATAAATAAAATATTTTATTATAATATGTTTTATTAATGAAAATTAAAAAATGCATCACTAGCTAGGTTAAGTCAGATTCATTTAAATCTAATACCTTTGTACCATTAAAGCTACTTAAAGTATTATTGACATTGTAGATGTAGTAGCATTTGATTCTGAAAATATAGAACTAAAATATATAGAGTGACTATTTTTAGAGTCAATCCTATAAAAAATTTAAATATTGATAGGCATAGAATAAATTTAATTATGTAAATATTATACTATAAAAATGTTAATAATATTATTTAGTTGTGTAATATGATTTGTTATGTATATATAATTAGCTACGTTTATTATTGTATTAATAATGATTAATTATAATTGTTATATTTAAAAAGTAAAATCAATCTTATTTAAATTAACTATGGCTCAAATTTAAATTATTTAGGTTGAAATATTGGCATATAGAATTATTAAGATGAGTAAAATAAGGCCAAGAGATAGGGATTATACTTTTAAAATGTAATATATTATTATTAATATTAATATATCAATAATATTAATCTGGGCAATCTTTCATTTTAGGCATGTAAATTATTTTTAATTATTTAACAAAGAAAAAATATTTTCAAAAGAAAATATTTATTAATTTAATAATACTTATATATTTTATGTAATATATATCATGCCAGGTACTTGAATCATCACAGATGGTTGGGGCAGCCTACAATACCCTGGGAAACAGAGAGTTTGTCAATCACACTCTCAACTTTGTCAACCCTAATGACCCAACTATACAATAATAATGACCCAACACCATTAAGGGCAATTCTAGGGGAACATGAAGACAAAGTATTGGGCAATGCATGGAACATCTGATAGTCTGTGGCACACCTACTTACAAGAGTTCATGTGAAGACAGGTGCATAAAGAAAACCTGTTCATGAATCTAATATACTGGATTTGACATTATTACAATGTTAATTGATTTTATCTTTGATACTTTAAATGTACTTTTTGATAAATACTTTTTATATTTGTCTTTTTTTCTTCATTTATACTAAAAAAATAATTTAAAATAATTTACGTGCCTAAAATAAAATATCAACCAATTTGCTATTATATATGTTGCATACCATAAGCAAATTCATACCGTTTGTGAATGGTATGAATGGTTGGAGGATACAATATGCTGTATCCAATAGTACAAACCATTTGCAAATGGTACAAATGGTTGGCAAATACAATATGCTGTATCTAACTGTACATACCATTTGCAAATGGTTTGTATGGTTGATGAATATCAAGTTTATGACTTCAGAATATAAATCAATTATGACAACCACATAATTAGATTATACATAATTCTTAAAAATATAACAATTATTATTCATTTTAATAACTTAATTGATCAAAAGATTGAATTTACTAGGTAGAATATTATGAATAATTAACAATTAGACATAATACAGCTCCATTTGCCAATGGTTTGTACCATTGGATACAGCATATTGTATCCTCCAACCGTTTGTACCATTCACAAACAGCACAAATGGTACACAACATGTCTTACACTTGTTTTGATTTTGATATTATAGGCTATTGTGACTATATAGTTAAAAGATATTAAAATCTTTGTTTAATTTTTTATGCTGATTCTTCCTGGCTATGATGTTAATGTTTTTCTGGTCCATTTTTCATTTAGGATATTAAGGTTTGGTTAGATTATCTAACATATGTTTTAGAACAGTTTAAGGTCAAAAATCAAAACTAATGCATTTTATAGGTTATAATATAAATCAAAATGTCATGACACTTATCCAACACTTGCTTTATTATAGTTTATGGGCAAAAATCAAAATCAATGCATTTTTTAATACAATAGATTATCCAAAACTTGTTTTACAACAGTTTATGGTAAATTCTCAAAACAAATGTGTTTTATAGCCAGTATTATACTTATAGTTATAGATTATCCAATACTTGTTTGATAATTTATTATGCATATGGATAAAAATAAAAATTAATGCCTATTGGCTATTATATTTTAATAACCTATTATACTATAGGAATATTAATATTATAATTTATATATATAAATATAATTATAAATATAATAGACTATAATACTTATACTTTATAGTACAATAATAATATACTATACTAGTATAAGTATAGTAAAATTAAAAATCATTAAAAAATATATATTAGGATGGAGCGGGGTAATTCCAGACATTTTTCATTTTTGAAACCAGTTTGATTCCTACATTTGAAATATTAAAACAATAAGCATACTTTTTTGTTACATGTACACTTGTATATTTAAGTAAATAAATCCACTTAAAAATAAACCTATGTCATCTTCATGCAATCGATTTATAAATAATTGATTTTTTGAAAAATATTTTGAACTCTTTTTTCAATGTATTTTTCAGAGTGTGATTACTCTACTATTAATATTTTATAACATTTATTCGAATTATTTTTTTTTTTCATTTTTTCATATTATCTAACTTATTTAAGCATATTTCTAATGCAGCAATAAAAATTTGACTTTGGGTAAACAGGGTAGTTACAGAAAAGTATATTTCCATTATTAGTATTTCATATTTCCATAATTACACCAGGCATTTTCATATTTCCGTAATTACCCCATGGGTTTCTAATACAAATTCGTAATTACCCCACTATGGGGTAATTACAAATTTATTTTAAAAACTATATTTCTGTTACTATCATGAAGATATTAAGATTTAAAATTATTTTGTCTTATATAAGAATTGTTGGAATGTATTAATATTAAGGAAGTTCATGTTTAAAATTAGTGTAATCATTTCAAAAAAGGTTTGTCTATATTTTCCCTAATTACCCCATTAAATTAGTATAATTATTCCATGGTGGGGTAATTTTGAATATATACTATATACTAATTTTCTGTTATTATCACGCAGATATAATAAAGATTATTCTATATTATAGAGAATTGTCTGACTGTATAAAAATGAACAAAGTGTGTGTCAGGAAATAGTATTAACATTTAAAAAACAGGTTTTTTATATGTTTTATCCAGAATTACCCTACTTGAATGCCTGTCAAAACGTCACCAAAACGAGTCAAAACGTAACCAAATAAAAACATAAAGATTAAATATTTTCAATATAATACTAAATACTTTAATTCATAGTCATATAGTAAATATAGAGCCTAACTATATAATATATTGACTATATGATTTTAACTTGCATACTATAAAATACTGAATAAAAACAGACCTTTTATTGAGTCAGCACATAAAAACAAATTTTGATTATTATGTTTAAATACAATATAATTTATATATTTGAAATGCATATCAGATAATTTATTTATTAATTCTGGATGTAATTGATTAATTAAAGCAATAATAGTTCTTTTCAGAATAAAGATTGATTATTTATAATAATACCATGTCACTTATAATATATATACATATATATTGGTGATGTTTTGACTTATATTGGTGACATTGTGATGTGCACCCATTTTTAATATTTATTAAGGGTAGCCTGTAATATATAAAAAACAAGTGTCAGATAAATCTATCTGACACTTGTTATATAGACAGTGATGAATTTTTTTAAATCTACCGCTTAATCAAAATATACCAAATTTTAAATGAAAACCTATAAAAATAACCTATAATAGGTTATTAAAATATGAATTAATTGAAAGATTATTTATATTTAGAAATAGTTATTAATTTGATTTTTGACCATAAAACATCAAAATTAAACAATTATCCAACACTTGTTTTGTTTTTTTGATATTACAGGCTACCCTTAATAGATATTAAAAACAGGTTATTTAGAGGTTATTAAAATATGAATTAATTGAAAGATTATTTATATTTAGAAATAGGTATTATTTTGATTTTTGACCATAAAACCTTAAAATTAAACAATTATCCAACACTTGTTTTGTTTTTTGATATTACAGGCTACCCTTAATAGATATTAAAAACAGTTATGTAGTTTTTTACTGTGATTCTTCCTATGTCAATGTTTTTTCTGTGCAATTTTTTGTTTCTGATATTAAGTGTTGGATAATGTTATACTTGTACTAATTTAGTTTAGTGCCACAGCCACAGGATGTTTAGAAATCTATTATTAATTATTTAATGAATAATATAAATATATTATTATTAATAAAAATTATTATATTTAATGCATAATAGTAATACTAATGTAATAGCAATTATTACTGTAATGTATTAATATTGATTTATTAATTTTAATACATTTCATTTTAAAATTATATTTATAATCCATATAGCTATACATTTTGTTCTAGCCTTAGTTTTAATCATCCTGTCATACTAAATTGAATTAGTGCCTGAAAATCTCTTTAAAAATAGCCTAAACACAACAAATACACTGGAAAACACCTAGCCTTAAATATGAAAAAATACACACTGACTTTTTAGATATTTAAGCCTCAGCCTGAGGTGGTAAAATTTGATGAATACATTATCATCACTTAAAGTAATTCACTTCTGCAGCAAAGGTGGTGAAATCAGACTTAAAGGACAAGGATCTCTTTCTTGGTGAAAGCAAGTTTAATGGTGAATTTATCACAATGAAGTTGTTAAATTACTATTGAAAGAGGTTTTTCAACAAATTAGGAAATTATAATAGAAAATATAAAGACACTAACACTCATTACTGAAAAAATAATTTATGATCATATAATTTATGTATAATATATTGCATCATAATATTAATTATTCTGTTTATATAATTGTTCCTCATTTTACTTCCATAATCATAATAATTGCAATGTATTATTTTCTCTACATTTCTGCACTATTATTTTATTTCTTCTCATATTACTTTCTTGCATAAGTCAGTAGAGTTTCTTTGGTCAAAATGAATCTACAAATTATCCATTTTGCATCAGCTACTTGTACTCATTACTTCACTCACCTTGAAGAAGTCCTCAAAAGTGGCACTCCAGAAAAATGCTGAGAAGACAAAAGAAGAAAAGATAATGAATACTTAAGAAAAAAATAACAAACAATAAAGCTAGAAGACCTTATTCTTCTGAAAGCTGGCATCTTGGCCGAAATAGTTGAAAAATCAAAACAATCATTAGTTTATTTGTCTAAATCCAATGCATTGATTGGAAAAGAAAGGACAAGTAAAAATGGATTCTTTCACTTTCTTTATAGAATCTCTTTATGTTATGATAAAAGATTAGAGAACACTTATTCCTTAAAACTGTGTTCTAGCTATCTTATAATTTCTTTCTTATTATTCCTAGTTAAACATTTGTTTACTTTTTTTTGATATTCCATAGCTTTCATTATCCTTCCAATTTTGTATACACAATCACAGACACAGTTAAGAATTTTATATACATGATTGGACATTTAAATTTGATTATATTGATATTTTATATTTTTATATTATTATTATTTGGGAATTTACCCATTAAAAATCCTGGTAAATTATCTTTATGAATATGTGGCAACCATGAAAATGAGCGCTTCATTTAAAAAATGGGATGGAAATATATTTATGAGTAAAACATTTATCATATATGTTTTGCTGCATATTTTATTCCATTTAAAAATTATATTAAGAAAAACAAAATATTTAGAGTTACTCAGTCTCAACTGTTAAATATAAACAGACAAACTGTATGTGGCAAATTGATAAAATTATAAATATAATTAAGTGATAAACTTTAAAGATACCAATTAAATTATTGATAGGTATGAACTTTAGAGCAATTAGAAAGAATTAGAAAATAGACATTTACTGATATTCAAACTATAGAGTAGCCCTAGACCTGGAAAAAATATTGTTTAAATAGTGTTTAGTTTCTTAATTTAATTTTAATTGCAATATCACAGTATCAGTAAAAATAACCAAAACTGTAAAAAATGATTGTTATATTCAAAATAATGTTTTACAAATATTACAAATAATATAGTAAAATAATAATTTTTAATAATAATTTTTATAATAGTTTATGTAAAATTCATGCTTTTTCAAATGATATATAATAGATTCTATATACTACTACCATTTAGTACTCACTATTTGTGTAAGTAAATAAAATGCTACACATTTACTTTGCTTTTAGCACTGCAAAAGATTAGCAATATAAAATATGTTGTCTATAATATATGGTATCAAAATATTTAAGTTTTTAATCATAGAGTTGACATAATCATTAGGCATGGACTATAGCCCTAATATAATACTAGCTTTAATTATCCAGCTGGACTTAATGGATGAAATACTTCTATGATCATTTCAATAACATATTTTAAAATTACATTTTTTTAAATAATTCATCCTTAAAAAGAAGTTCCTTGAAATTATATTTATATGTGTATGTATGTTTCTTCTCAGAAACTCTAAAGAAACTGCATGATTCATCAACAATATGAAAAATTGTTGACAATAATATAAACTGAAACACATTTGTACTGTACTTATATTTTGTTGTACATGTTGATACTTTTTATTCTGTGAGATAAGCACCTTAAGATTTGTTCTATATATGCATAATTTGTAGTGAATATGTAATTGAAGAAAATTACAGTTAATTATAATTGGAAACTAAAGTTTAGTTCTTATTCCTATGTAAAACATAAAATTGTTAATTAATAACTTTGTTATGTTGCTAGAACTGTAATATTTTTTATAACACTGGTAGTTTCCTATTTTTTGTTTCATAAACTAAGTATATATATGTATGTATATATTAGCTTATGGTCGATATAAGTTTTATTAAATACTACATTTAGATACTTTTTTGTAATTTTCTAGAACATTAAAAATACACAAAAAGGATCTAAGTGTTGAACTAATATTAATAATTATTATTTTTGCTACTTAAATTTTTTGAATTGTTTGGCCTATTTAATAGTAATTTTAAAATAAATCTGAATATAACAATTGTTAATTATTAACTATTTAATAGTAAATAAGTATAATAAAATACTATAAATAGTAGTAATAAAGCATTCTATTAAACTGGTATAGTTAATAATTAACTATACCAGTTTAATAGAATGCTTTATTTTTATTATGTGTAATTGTTTATAATAAAATTAATTACTTAATGATACATATTATACTTCTACTCTAAAAATGTACAATGTATGAAAATGTTTAGGTAATATACATTTGTTTTATATCTTAATGAACATTTTCTGAATAATTATTGATATTCATAATAGTATGTATTGTCATAGAGTGAAATAAGCATTCATATTATGTTACTCTCTATATTTCAATTAAATAATATAACAAATATCATAGCAATGGTCATTTTAAAGTAATATATTTTAGATAACAAACAAGTAATTTTTTAATTCACTTTCTAAATGAAATTACAAATATATTTAAAACGATTCATATACTTTTTTTTAATTTTAAAGATGTGTATAGGTTTTGTTTGTGTGTCAAATCATGGGTGTTATTTAAAATTAGATAAATATTTTAATAACAATAAATTTATTTAATTTATAAATCACAATAATGTAATAATATATATATTATGTAGATATATCACATTTTTGTTTTTACCTTTAGTAAGTATCTAATTTAATAAAGCAGAACTTTTCTGGATTTTTTCTAATAATAATAACTTTGTTTAATTTATATATGCACAGTAATGCACAATAATATTTATGTCTATTTTGTTGTCATTTATTATCTATCCTGATGCCAGTATTACATATATCATAACACTTGAATAAACCATCACATGACCTTAATAAGCTAATGTATTGAAAAACATTATGTACTGACTTAAATAATGGCCAGTAAATATTTTCTTTTAACAAATAAAATATTTAAATTGATTCAGTAATTGATAACATTTCTCGTAAATGTAACATTTCTCGTAAATGTAACATTTCTTTTAAAAGTTAAATTGTAATGATTGTAAACATGGTTGAATCTTTAAACTGTTTTTAAACTGTTTAATGTTATAAGAATGATGGTGCTACTGCATTCGTTTTTTTATTTTTAAGGCTAGATGGTGTTAGTTATTATACATAAATATATTTATCCTAAAATACTAAATATATTTCGAAATACCTATTACTACTAATATCAGATTGGTAAATATAATTTTTCATTCGTTATAATTTTACCAAACTTATAACTCGATGAATATTAAAACACTGGATAAAATAACACAATTGAGATAACATTACTTTTAATTATAATGTATGTAATAACTATATAGTTGCTAATGTGATTTCTGACCCTAATTTTAAAATTAGCCTGAGAAGATGGCAGCTGCACTTCGCAACCTTCTCTCCAGCCAATCATATCGCTGTATTTCGTCAAGTATTGGTCGTTGTCTCTCTTCAACAGCAGCTCCCAAACCCTTTCACTATCAGGACATCTTTCAGTTGGAGCAGCCCTCGGACACCGAGACCCCGTTCAAAAAACTTACAGGTCTGCACATTTGTTTATTTTTATTGTTAATTTACAGCTTTGGCTATATTCAATCACATTCATTCAGCTGTATAATAATGCACAGTCATAGCTAACTATATACAGTTGTACCTTTGATCTACTTTTTCAGATTCATCCTTTCTAGTGTATTTTTTAAATCAAAATTTAAAGGTCATTCTAAGTAAATTTCTATATATCTATTTTAGATCATTATATTTTATCTCAGATAAAAATGGTTGCATAACATTTTTGATTGTTAATTGAAAATCGAAAATGACAATACGGAATAACATTTAATTTTTCTCTTTTATATTTAATTTTAAGTTCATATAATTGTATATTTATGATTTCAGGCGACTATGTATCCACTGCGCAAGCTCTTGGTCAAGAAATCCTGAAAGTGGAGCCTGAGGCGCTGACCATGCTAGCTGAACAGGCCATGGTAGACATTTCACATCTCCTGCGCCCAAAACACTTGAAGGTAGAGATGGTAGAACTTTTAAATATGTATCTGTTTTCACGATTTAATTTAATATAGGTGATGCAAGTAGCTCGATGTTGATTAGTTGAAATAGCTGAAATAGTTTCCATTGGCTAGGTATTATGCGGCTGTAAAAAGAAGCCGTGTTTTTCTATGTGGCAATATAAATATGGTCTGAATGTTTTATATATAAAAATTATGGATTCTATCTAAATGTAATTAGCGCGAGTTAAAATGCACAGAAAAATAAAATTATAAAACATTTGTTTCGTTATCCTATATATATATATATATATATATATGCCTACCTATATAATGTACTATAACTAAAAATCATTTAGCAGTCTAAGTTACAGATCAGTTTTAAAATGCAATTTATTATCTTCAATTATTATGTTGAAAAAGAAATAATTGTAATAAATAATACATTTAGAAGCGCAATGTTAGTCAATAAAAGTACACACGTATTTAGCAGATCGATATTTGTCAGTGGCCTGTATTAGTTGAGATTGAAAGTTATGTATAATAATCACCAACTTGAATACAGCTGATTTATTTGATTTTATAATCGAATCAAGGGATAAATTTGTACTGAATATGCAACATAGTAAGGGTGTTTTATACCTATTATATATATATATATATATATGAGTATTTATTATTATTAATTTGCAAATAATAGCAATTCACAAAATTCTTAATATGGCAGATGTTTACAAGTTAATATTTGTTTGAAAACGTAGAAAACAGCGTCGTTAGAGTTTTAATAAAATGTTTTATAATTTAGAAAATACTAGGTGAAATTGATATTCAATGTTAATAATAGGATCCTATCTATATATCAATGCCTTTGTTGCTAATAATAATTTGTTGTACTAATACTATACTAATAATATTATATTTTTGATGTATCTCAATCAAAAACAGTATGAGTATGATATAATTTATGATTTACGTAATTTATATGATCTATAAGTCAATGGACAGAGCTTCATTTAGTAGTTATTATACATACTTACTTACACACATGTGTCTGAATTCCAGATGTCATACCTAATTGAATTCATTTTTATCAATAATAAGAAGTAATATCAATAGAGTAAAAGTAACAAATGTATATGATGTAATGACTTTAGCTATAATATAAACGTGCTATTAATAAGTATTAGGTGTAGAAGTCACCGGGAGCAATTGTCAATATAAAAATACTAACTATCAATTTGTTTAGAACGAGCATGAATTGATGTATTGTTCAATTCTTCTGTACTTATGTTTGGCGATCCCTCTCAAACCGGTTGACAGACGGTCTACCTGTTAATTGCTGTATGTTTTGAACCGAACGTTCTTTTCGTTGCTGATATTAAATACTCCTAATTATATAGCATTTTAGTATTAGACGACATGTTATTACTCACGCTCGCTATTTATATGTCAGATATTGTTAGAAGGGTTTTATTTCCATGCAAATAATATATCATTTAGTTGTATTGTTAATCTCACTCTGTTCATATTAATTTTTTCAAAGAACAGTTATTTTCATTTCTTTGTAACCTGCAGTCACTGGCCAACATCTTGAAGGACCCCGAAGCCTCCCAGAACGACCGCTTTGTAGCCATGGAGTTGCTAAAGAACGCGAACGTGGCTGCAGCGATGGTCCTTCCTGGCTGTCAGGACACAGGGACTGCCATCTGCATGGGAAAGCGGGGCCAGTATGTGTGGACTAATGGTAGAGATGAAGAGGCCTTGTCCAAGGGAGTCTATAACACCTACACCAGCCGGAATCTACGATATTCACAAGTGAGATGAGTACTAGTGTATTTCTTTCATTTTGCGTGACTTCTGAAGTGTTCATGTAGACAGTTAATTTTAGTTTTTGTTTATCTTTCTAATAACCAAAGATGTAATCTGCTTTATACTGCAAGTTATTTTTATCAGTAATATTCCAATTATTGTTTTATACACAAAGTCAATGTGATGATTTATTTTTACTTATAATTCTCAGAAGGTTTAGAAATCAAAATAATTGTTATATTATTTATCAATTTTACTAAATGTTAAAATTGGTAACTTATTTCTTTGTAAGATTTTTTTTTAATTCCTAATTATAAAAAATACATTAAGGATCCTTTTTCTATTCAGGAAATTTTTATTCTGTTTTATTTTGCGCTTTTTGATTCTAGTCAAAAGATATTCATTGCATCTAAAAATAAGAGCTGTCTAGTACACAACTGACTAATTTCCATATATCGTTAATGTCTGACGCCCGAAATATCTGTCCTCAGATTTTAGGAAATATACACAATATGTTTCCTATTAGTAGGTCACATGGACAGTATACTATGAACTGAAGCATTGTCATGATGCATAATTTGGTCCAAGGATTTAGGCGTATCATGTATGACATGATGTGATGGACACTCATTTGTGTATGTGACAGTTCTAAATGTGCAGTGATATTCATACAAAATTCAATTTTTGTTTTAATATTCTATTATTTTTTCGTTTAGGTTTCTCCAATAGATATGTTTACTGAGAAGAATACTGGAACAAACCTTCCAGCTCAGATCGAACTTTATGCTACTCCTGGTCAAGAGTATAAATTCCTTTTCATCGCAAAAGGTGGTGGTTCTGCCAATAAAACCTTCCTCTTCCAGCAAACCAAAGCTCTTCTTAATCCAGAGAAGTTTAAAATTTTCATCGACGAGAAGATCAAGGTTGGGGTTACTATTTTTATCTTAATTTTGAAAGGTTATTGTAGTTAAAGCTTGTCGTATAAATATTTAATTTACAAATGTATTACTCATATGATATATAAGTAGTATATAAAAATATATTAATATTTTTTAGAAATAGTTAATTTTATTTTGGACAAAATATTGAATAAAGTTCTTTGACTATTATAATTTATATATTCCATTTGTGACAAAAATTATAGATATTATTATTATTAGCTAATACTAACCAACCTTTTTTTATATATATACTATTACTATTAATGTTTTTTTCGGTAAGTTTCTACATTGCCGTTGTATCTCGTAGTGGCTTTGCCTTTAATATTGTGAATCTGAATGTATTTTAATATATCAGTTAATGAACATTATTTTATTTTATTTTTATTAATTTATAAATTTTTACTCGTCTGCGACCATTTTCTAGATTTCTATTAAAATATTCTAGTAAAAAATTAGCCATGTCCTGGGAGGGACTCGAACCCTCAATCTTCGGCTCCGGAAACCGACGCCTTATCCATTAGGCCACCAGGACCGACGCCTTTCGCTTGTTATCGTTGCAAGATAACTTCGAGTTCATTTCCGAATTTAATGATGTACATACATAGAATGATATCTGATTGATAATTTCTGCTAGATATACTGTCTAACTATTTTTCCTTTGTTTTGATGAATATTTTGGCACTCATTTTCTTCAACGCCGTGGGATATTTTAGATTTATAAATACGATTTTCCTATGGGATATACCGCGATATCGTATTTTATGCAAACTCAATTTTTTTCGGGAAAAAAATAAAACGTAAATAAATAAAAAATAAATGTAATTAAATTTATATATCGTAAAGGATAGTGGGGTGCTTAATAATCGTGGTGTGGTTTGCGGCCGCCAGCTTTTAGTAGTATATAGGGGTTACTGGTTAAACATAAAAAAATAAATGTAATTAACAAGTAACCCCTATACACTACTAAAAGCTGGTAGCCACAACCACATCACGATTATCAAGCATCTCACTATCCTTTATGATAGTATTACAATATATAAAAACTAGAGAAAAAAATTGTGGGGGGAACTACCGAAAAAGCACCAAAGAAACAATACATGTTTAAACAAAATTCAGAAAAAATGTGAGTTTGGAACCGTAAAATACGATATCGCCGGATATAATATGGTCACATTTTTACTCCCCTCTGCCGAGAAAAATACGATGTTATTATTGAGTAGGTAACATTGGCAGGGAAGGTTAAACCATTTTTTCGATAGATGGTTTAAAAAGAGCTTAAAATCTGAATATTATATAACGAGTGATTAGTATAAATTAAGTAAAGTAACCAAGTGATTTATGTATTATAATAAATTGAACATATTTTTTTCACCTACTGTATATATGTTCGTCATATACATATATTATACTTTATTGACTTGTTTTAATTTTTAAATTGAATAATATACTTAATATTTTTGTGGTTCTAAAGCTGGAGACGAACTAAAAAATGTTGCTAAAAGTCAGAATAAAAAGTTGTAATTTGAACTAAATAAATTAGTCTTGTTTATTATATATAATATAATTATTTAAAATATTTCTTTTTATCAGGGTAAGTATATATTATATAATAGTTCAACTTCTCAAAACTTGTCCAAGAGCGATGCTATAAGCCTAATTATATTGTACAGATTAACAATTTATATTTAAAGAAGAAATATATAACAAAATGTGTCGTAACAAAATTAATTAATTTCGTTTTGCGAGCTAAGGTTATAAGTGCACGACTTTGTGAATGAATATTTCAGACTCTGGGTACTGCTGCTTGTCCGCCATACCATTTGGCAATTGTGATTGGTGGAACCTCTGCTGAAATGACCTTGAAGACAGTGAAACTAGCCTCCACTCAGTACTTGAACTTTCTCCCAACTACTGGTATGTATGATACATAACAATATACATTCTAAAGTGCTAGTAATAATGCTGTCATTGTTTATTATTGTTCAGTATATTATATAATACTTTGAGCATAAAGAATAAATTGAATAAAATAAGTAACTGTAAAATCAATAAATAATGGATTGTAATTTTAAATATTGATGTTTCAATTAATACCACAATAAAAATTCCAACAATGTACTTTATTTATTTTTCAAGTATTTATTTTTACTTCCGCTGTGGGCTTTTGTGATATTTATTGGTTTTTATATGAGTTAGATGATTTTTTTGTTTTATGATATTATTTGTATGAAATTGATTCAAAAACATATACTATTAAACATATTCCTTTAGTTTACATTCTTGTTTCATTGAAAATTGCTCTGTGAAACTGTTTTTTTTTTCTTCTAGGCCAGTAAAAATTGTCAATAATTTTAATGAATACTGCAGCTTATCTTCAAAAATAGCTGTACCATAAAATAATAAGCTCTTGTAATATTATTATTATTCATTTAGGATATAATTTTGATTATAAATAATAGATTGTTGAATTCACCTCTCAATTAACCATTATTGCTATAATTATTAATATCATAAATTAGGTATTACATGTATTAGCGCACAGTAACATTTATTTAAGTGTCTAATTTTCAGATATATACTTATGTATTCAAAGCCATCTATGTAGTTCAATTGCACAGTATATTTTGGCAATATATACTCTTCAGACCCACCTCTCTCCATCACCTCCTACCTACATATATTACATACCGACTAACCAACCAACCAACTTCAATAACTGTCTGTGTGTTACCAGGCAACGAGCATGGACGCGCCTTCCGAGACCTAGCCATGGAACAGGAGATACTAGAACTAACCCAGCGGACAGGGATTGGTGCCCAATTCGGTGGCAAGTACTTCTGTCACGACGTCCGGGTCGTGCGCCTGCCCCGACATGGTGCCTCCTGTCCTGTGGGTATTGGGGTCTCGTGTTCTGCTGATCGGCAGGTTTGTGGCTTCACAGAGGCATGCATGGTTGCAATAGGCTTACTGCTCAACATAGTTTTGAGACGAAAATGTTTTATGTGCAGAAATGTTATAATAACTTGTTTATCTTACTTTTATAATAATTTACATGTATTCTGCATCTTAAAATTCTAATATACAACTTAAGTTTGTGAATTAATTATACAATTATACACCTTTCGATATTTAATTATTTATAATGTAATCATAACAAGGATACAATTAATTACTAATTCATAAATTACGGTGTTATTCATTAATTATATTAATTTGACCTATTTATGCTATAATTATGTATCTTTAGATAATAAATATATTATAAACATTTTTTTTAATTATATAAATTATATTTAGTACCCTATAAACTGAACTAATTACCATTCGCGGTTTACCATTTTTTGACCTAAATGACTAATGATTTGATATTATACATGTTATTAGATGAGTTGATACACCGATTATTATTCCGCTTTTGTGACACAGGCTCTTGGTAAGATCACGAAAGATGGTGTGTTTCTGGAGCAGCTAGAGACGAACCCCTCAAAGTACATGCCCGAGGTTACCACAGAGGACCTCTCGGGAGAGGTGATACAGATTGACCTCAACCAGCCCATGGATCAAGTGCTCAACCGACTCTCCGAGTTCCCCATCAAGACGCGTCTCAGTCTTACTGGGACTCTTGTGGTAGCTAGAGACATTGCGCATGCCAAGATTCAGGTATGTCTGTCTTTGTTGAGCGCTATTAATAACCACCGTATAGCACCAGAGCCATTTCAACAAGGTTTCAGTTACATACATTTTTTACACAGGTTTTATGCTACATAGTATTAGTGCCACAGAGCACATAACCAATTGTAAAATAATTTTAAATTAATTAATTTCTGAATAATCGCAAGCTAGCTATTGTTATAATGTTAATAAATAATATATTTTTGTAAATCGCCACATAGTGCAAGCAATGTCTGCAGCGCCACTAGTACAAATAAACAAGTGGAAAATAGTTGAAATATGCGTACAACAAACAATATTAGGAACGAAATGTTTCTGAATGTTAGTCCTGAATGTTTTTGATTACAAAAGGAAGAGTGTTTCAAGCTTTAGGTGCAGCTACTGCAAAAGGGGCGATAACCAACACGTTTAGTCCGAGATAGATGATATGACAATGTGATCGCATTTGACTCTCTAGTGTCACGACCAGTGTTTCTTGTCGTAACAAGATTTTAAATGTATATAGGAGCAAGTTTGTGAATGGCTCGATGAGTAAATAGCAGAATTTTGAATTTGATACATATTTTCATGACAGTCAACCAATGCAGTTCGCGTAAGAAATGGCTTTTTGGCTGATAATGGTTCAGCTGAGTTTTGAACACATTGCAATTTCTTGATTAAGAACTCTGGTATGTTTATCAAAATTGGGTTGCAAAAATCTAGACTTGATAAGACAAGGGATGTTACAAGATACTTAATGCATTCAACAGTGAGAGATCGGGAAATACTTTTTATTTGGCGAATCCAAAAATAACCACTTCTGCACACATCATTTATATGATCACGGAAAGATAAAGTATTGTCAAATAGAACACCAAGGTTTCGAGCAGAATTAACCGATACAATGTTTGTTCCATTGAATCGCACAGTGATTTGAGCTTCAGCAAGAGGATGCGAGGAATGTGCAATCAAGTTGGTCTTATTTGGATTCAATTTTAATTTATTCGCAGACATTCAACAATAAATGGCTTACAGACATTCTTCAACAGTGGCGTGACTATGATCGATTTGGAGCCATATTTGGGCATCGTCGGCATATAAATGATACTCCTCACCATAAGAAGATATGAGATTAGCTAAAGGAGCTGTGTAAGCAGTGAATAAGCAGAGGGGTCCTATTACACGGTCTTGTGGAATGCCGTATTTAAGTTTGTGCTCGTTAGATGTGGCTTCATTAATAAATTCAGAAAAATGTCGATCACAAACATAGTCATTTAATTCATTAACATTCCCATTAATTCCAAACCAATCATTAAGTTTGAAAACTCTGACAATGTCGGAAACAGAGGAATTTGGTGGACGATAAATACAAATTAATTTAATAGTCGTAGTGCACTTTGAAGAGAACTCAATCTCCAATAGTTCAAAAGATGTCGGTTAATTACGTTTAATTTGTTTCAAACTTAGTGTGTTACGTTATAAATTAGCAATGCCGCCACCGCGTCGATTAACACGATTTTCAGTATAAATATTAAAATCTGAAGGTACAACATTCCTAATTGTGGTTCCATTTGAATCATCAGCCTGCAACCAAGACTCAGTTAAAATAGCAGCATCACAATTACTATCCTGAATCAGTTCATTCGCAATAATTGATTTATTTTGTACCGAGCGAGAGTTTAGAAGGAAAAGGTTTAAATGTTTATTAGGAGCACATGAAGATTTTGTCGTGCTAATTAGAAGTCAATTTGGAACGGTTTTACCTTGTTTTATTTTCACAGTTTCTCCTGCTTCTCTTCTTCGTGTGAGCTCTGCACGAAGTTGTTTCGCTTCCTTCTTCCAGTTGCAATTTTGTCATATCATTCCTAATATATGTAGACTTCATGACAAGTATCATCGCTGGGCAGTTCCCGGATTTTCTTACATTCTTTGAAGATGTTACCTTTGTATATTTCATCTTTGAGTGTTATTATAAGGGGGCGTGATTTTTCACTAGAGCTTGGTTTTTTACCAATGCGATTCATAGATTTAGGTAGCATATATCTGTGCTAATGCTCATAATTTGAAACAGTTTTGAACTTCGTTTAAATTTTGTCAGAGTCAATGCCACTTTTTACATTACAGCTACACTCAGGTATAGGTTAAAAAGTATTAAATTGTATTTTTGCTCCCCTTTCTTTTTATCTTCAATTAGGCGACGAAAATCGACTGTTTGAAGTGACGCAGTTGTGCTATTATTAGCAACGTAAGAGGGTACAGGTTCACTTACTGATACTATATAGTCCCAAGAGTAGAAATGCGCACTGCCTGTGTTTTAACAGTAGATCGGAGTTCGGCTACCTCGATCGATAACTTACTTATCGTTTCAAGCAGTGGAGTCAATTGTTGTGTTATTGTAGAAGCAGTGTCATGTTTAATGTCAGCTTGTTATTTAGATAAATTGTTTTGGGTCATAAAACACGGCCTAAATGATTCAGTATTTTTTTTTTAAATGTGCATAAAATTTACAGATCAAATAATGCCTAAATTTTATTGCATAATATACACACTAATTGATCATGCGTGAAAAAAAAACAGGCATTCATAGAAAATATATTATTTTAGTTAGGAAACATGCAAGTAGCGTATTACTATGTATATATGTACATATGTATATTCATTTCTCCATTTACATGAATTATACAAGTTTTATAAAGTAAAAGAAATGCAATTTTAGGGAAAATTCATTTTTTTGTCAATAAATTTAGAAATAGATTAAATTTTTCGCCCTTCTCTTTGATCTCTCTATAGGAGCGGCTAGACGCGGGGGAACCGATGCCGGATTACCTGAAACAGCACCCGGTCTACTACGCAGGTCCCGCTAAGACACCCAAGGGCTATGCGAGTGGTTCCTTCGGTCCTACGACAGCGGGCCGTATGGACTCCTATGTGAATGCGTTTCAAGCGGCTGGTGGTAGCCGGGTCATGCTTGCCAAGGGAAACCGGAGTAAACAGGTGTGTGCGTACGTGCTTGCTTAAGAGGGGCGTTGGATGTTTGGTGGACAGAAATATAAGGGTATACTTGTAACTACGCGAGGCATCGCCAACACAACTTTTTGTGTACAAGTTTAACATTGCGTAAACCGCTAATTTTTTTCTATTAAACTGAATGTGTGCAATTGTTTTTTCCATTGTACAGTAATTTAGCCTTATTCTTATTTGTGTGTTTCTTCGATATAATAATATTGTTTGAATGCTTTAAAGATTTTAGTCGAAACTAATTATGTTTTGAAGTTGTTGTTTTGCTTCAAATAAGACGTTAATATCTTTCAATAGAATTATTCTACCAACCAAATATTCCCAATTAGTTAACATGTCACAGTTATCATTATTATACAGTACTATAATTAATTATTTTCTACCATGGTTTAAATATTTCTAGCTAGTATGTGTGCAACATTGGAACATGTACCTACCAATTAATCTTGGTCATCCTCAGTGCACTGCTTGAGACAATCAATAAATCTAAGGAAAGCGCTGATCCAGACATCGTGGCATTTGAAAAACGAGCAATGTCGCAAAGAGTTGTGTTCTTTTAATAGTTTACTATGAAGTTAACTATAGATTTAGCCTTTACAGTTAAATTGGTTCTCTATGCCTAGTACAGTTGAACATGTAGTTTTGATAGCTTCCAAAGTAATAATTCTATAACTTCAAAAAGCATGCTTTACAATGTTTCATTCTGCGTTGTAGGAATAAGTAGTGAGGCTCTTGCCTCCATTGATGATTCTTAATGACTCGTAACAAAATTCAAACTTTAAAGGTACAGTGTGTGAATAGCAACGCTTAATTGAACGCTACTTGCAGGTGACGAAAGCTTGCAAACAGCACGGCGGCTTCTATCTGGGATCCATTGGCGGCCCGGCAGCCATTCTCGCCCAGGACTGCATCAAGAAAGTCGAGGTACTTGAATATCCCGAATTAGGTGAGTTTGAGTTTTCCTTCTATTTAAATTGGACCTCTTTTGCCAGCAGCATCTTCCCTGGGAAATAGCATTGCTTGCTATATTCTTAGGCATGTATAGAATTATTTGATTTTTCGTGTTATGTTTCGTTCGTAAGCATCTCAATATAGACAGTATATGAACACAATATGTTCGTAACTTATTCCAAATTAGTTTATAAAAATTGCGCTCTTTAAATTAATAAACCTTTGTTTTAGCAGCGTTTTTAGGATTTTCTCAAACGCAAAGATCTTAATTAATATGTATAATTCTACCTTTTTAATGTGCTTAATTGGGACTTAAATTAGCCGAGTGTTTTTTGCACCCTTATTTTTCTAAATGTGGAAAATTTATCTACGTTTGGAAAATTAGGGGTGAAAAAATACACTCAGGTATTTTAAGTCCGAATTAAGCATATTAAAAACAGTAGAGTCTATTTTTCTCGTTTTCAATGAACTGTTTGTTTTCTCTTTTTTTCATTATACACAAGGTTTTTGTCAGAAATGGCTATATTGTTTTATGTTTACTATGTTTTAGAGAAATTGACTTTTTTACTCGCT
>JAYRBW010071905.1:0-26245 GCA_036023295.1 Invenusta paracnida
GTATGCTAAAAGTTCCCTACCGGTATGCTAAAGGTATGCTAAACTCCTTAATGATTCCTAAAAGTATGCTAAAAGTTACCTACCGGTATGCTAAAAATACGCTAAACTCCTTAATGATTCCTAAAAGTATGTTAAAAGTTCCCTAATGGTATGCTAAAGGTATGCTAAACTCTTTAATGATTCCTAAAAGTATGCTAAAAGTTCCGTACCGGTATGCTAAAGGTATGCTAAACTCCTAAATGATTCCTAAAAGTATGCTAAAAGTTCCCTCCCTATATATAGCATTTTTAGTCGGATTGAAATCGATACGACGAAGGGCGGAAATCCATTGTTTTTTAGCTCTAAATTAGATTGGAATGGTAAGTAACATTTGTTTCCCGTCCTCGAGTATTAGTGCAACCATATAAACAACACATTGCGCGTGGATGGCATTTTTTTATGACAATTAGAAGACATAAAAGAATGTATTAAAAAAATGTATTTTTGTAGACTTAATATACTACCAAAACGAAGTTAATGAAATTTGTACCAGCAATAATAATGCATTAGTTTGCTATATTGTTAGTGCAGACTGCTCTAACTATTACAAAGGCACCAGCTTTCGATTGATTCGACTTCCCAGGTGAGAGACATTATTCAGCTGTAAAGGCCAGCTCGCCTACGCAAGTTATTTAGCTTTCTTTCACTCCATCTAAAAAATCTTTGTCTATGGTCTAAACTGTAAAATTCATAAAAATATGACAACAAAATTTTTGAAAATTTGTTGGCAATCATTGCATTTCTACAAAAGCAACGAAGCCCACATTAATGTATATGTAGTTGTTTTAAGTAAGCCAAATTTTATAACTTGGTAAAATAATATAATTTATACATTACCTACCACGATTTTTTTCAGAATTTTTGTTTCATATAATGTTTATTACTTTTATAATTTCGATATATATGCGTATATACCATGTTACTCATTGGTCTACATCTTTATGCCTTTTGAAATCTTGGCGCCAATATTATAACAATGTATATAATGGTTGTACTTTAAATCATCATTATTATTTTAGCTATTTTTTTAATTCGCTTCTCGGCTTTCATATTTTTTGCGACGCTGTCGTTTTTGCTTAGATAAAAGGCGATGATGTAGCATGTTAAGCAAAAACAAGAGCGTCCACGATAATCTTGAGATATGTTTATAGCAGCTGTTATATAGTCATTAATGCTAAGGAAAATTAAGTTATATCTTTAATCGCTAATATATCAGGCTAGATTGCAATCGAAAACTCACATATTAACATAATCGCCGAGTGCTAATTAGTACCAAAAAAGCCCATAATTTGAAATTATATTTGAAGGTTTCAATTATGTGTTTCTTTATATTATTATTATTATTATTATTATTGTGGTGAAGAAAAAAATGTAAATAAAAAATTATATAAATATTACTATTACTATTAAAATTATTTTTTTTGTCAGCCTTTTGGATTGATATTTACGTTTAATAACAGAAATAACATTTTCCCTATAAAATTGATATTTTTGACAGAATTGTCAGATTTTTTTCTTAAAGAAAAAGCAGTAGAACAGTCTTTAACTTAACAATAATTTACAAATTAATAGCGCATGGTAGGTATCTGAAATATATTCTTTTTGTGCATCCTAGAAATTTTGTCTTTGTTTTCCTTAGTGCCCGCAATTTTTAAAATTTTCTAGATGTCAACCTAGAAATAATTTTTACTATACTAAAAGGATATATTATATGTATGTGCTTATTATAATAAAAATAATAGTACATCAATTTAATTTGTAAAGGTAACATATACATTATACATATGAATAATGAAATTTAATATGCGAACGAAATGACTATAATTATAATACATGATAACATTTGTTAATGTTACTGTTGACTGTTTTGATTTTGTTACTGTTAGCCCAATCCTCTAACAATATAAATTGTTCCTACATAAAAAATATAATATATGCGCAACTATCTACTCTTAGTAAGCACAATGTCTATTTCACTTAATTTTTAATAACAGAAATTAAAAGATTAAATTAATTAGAAGGTTTTAGAATCAGAATGACAGTGACATGTTATGTTTATGTTTAAATAAATGGGACCTTATTATTTTCTGCTGGGGCTGTATATTATTATATATCACTCTATATGTACAATAATTAAAGATAATAAAATAATATTAATTATACTATGTCTATACACTTACAGTATAAATATTATATTAATACACAGTAATATTACAATATTTTATTTTACTTTTTAGATAGATATATATAAAATAAATAAACAAAGTTTTTTAAATATTATTAATATTCAAACTTCCAGTAATATAAGAGATCTTATTAATAGCTACCAAATTGAAATCATGATTGGATAAATCATACATTAAACTATTTTGATCCAAATGGCAAATGATAAAACTGCATATATTTATAAAACTGCATTATAATAATATATATAATTTATATACAAATACTATTGAAAGCAGTCACAGGACCAACACATTCATGAACTTAGTATATTGGATAAATATACATTGGATATAATATTCACTATATACAGATACTTTAACTATATTATATTTACATTCAATTGTTTTTCTAATATATTTATTTAAACAATTTTTTGGATTTTACATACCTAAAATTAAAGACTATAAACAGGTTTTGTTTCCTTTGACATTATCTTTAAATATAGGATTTCCAAATAATTACTAACCTAAAAGACACAATCAATATCATTCTGAATTTGGTGTAATTGGTATTTACAGGTATCCACAATCATATTAGATGGAGGCATACCTACTCCAGCTACTTTTAGAATATCACCACAGCAATAGCATCAGTTAGTCTATCATATATTTTTAACACCCTTTTAATATAAGTATGAAATTAATACTTCCATTAACAAAAGTATATTTTTATTAGAACAGGCACAACCTCATCCTAAAATTGTTATAAGAATACTAATTGAGATTGCCTTACTCTATAACCTCTCCCCAAAATTAGAATTGTTTGAAAAGCTTATCACAATACTGGTCTATATTATTCAGTATGTCTATACTACATCTGTACCTGAGACAAAACTATATTTAAAACAAACCATCACCAATTAAATAATATATATGTATATAATTAGATTATAATCATCTTATAATATATTAATAAGATGTATGTTTTATATAAAAAATATGGGTGATTGTGGAGTACTTGGCCATAAATTTTTTTTTAAATAAACAATATGTAAAAAATACAAAAAATAAATTTAATTAATAATATAGTATCATAATACTATCTAGAGGATAGTGAGATGCTTGATAATCCTGGTATGGTTGTAGCCACTTAGCTTTTAATAGTGTATGTTACTTGTTTTAATTATATTTATTTTTTTATTTTTGACCTTTTACTTATTTCCAGAAAAAAAATTTATGGCCAAGTACTCCACAATCCCCAAAATGTGATATATTGAAACAATCAATATATACATTATACAAGATTTAAAAAAAATCTTATTATTTTTTATCATAAACTTTAAAGTTCTTTAAAAAACAATGACACTATGTAGCAGTATATAACATTTATAGTACAACAAATGTCTATATAAAAATATACATAGTCATGGGTAATTTGAGATGGGTGTGACTTATTACAGATATAGATATAGGTCTAACATGCATTCCTAAACATATAGCCATTTATCAACATATTTCATCACAATACCTCAAATAATAGCAGCTTCTTCAAGATATATAGACAATTTTGCACAACTCAATACATAGAATATATTGTTTACTATTACTCTTTATTAAAAAAACTGATAAAATATTATAAAAAATCAATTACTATATACTAATATATTTGGAAGTTTCTTATTTCACAGTTATTAATTATAAAATAATGAATGTTCTATAAATAAAGAACACTTAAATATTGATTAAACAACATGCACATAATTCTTTATTTATATTATAAAATAATATTACTATATAATATATTTTATTAATTATTTAATCATAATCCCCAGCAGCCTAGCTAGATAGTAACCTTAATTATCCCACTGTTCAAAAGTAAATATATGCCTTAGTTTTTTGAGGGGGCTTTAATAAGTTCTCAGACTCTATCAAAGCAATACTTTATACATAATCTATAATTGTTATAAACAGCATAAACATCTAGAAGATATTGGTGATACATTATTGTTGAAAATTTCAAGTTGATTTCTCCACAGATAGCTTCATAGTTCCAATTTAAAAAATCTAAGTCAAAGTGCTTCTAGATACATGGTAGAAAAACCTCAAAATATAAAATCATGTAATTTTTATCTAAATTTAGAAAATATCAACATTTGGTTTCAACCATAGCTTTCCTGTTTTATAACTTTGTTCTTACATTACTTAATTCCCTTCATTCATCACAATTAAGTAGATAATAATACTTGATATAACTTAATAAGCAGACATTTGTCCAAAATATAATAAAATAATGACTGATTCATTTCCTCTATCTTATTTCCAACCAGCATTTTATGGAGGCTTTATTAATTAAATTGGTGATTGACTAACTGTACTATAATTTGGTTAAGTACCTCCAAAATAGCAGATTTAAAAAAATGTTATATACTAAAACTGGTAAATATTTTTTGTTTGCATGAATAAGTTAAAAAGTAAAAGCTCCCCAACACAAAATTATTTATAATGCCTGAATTTTTGTTTTATAATCAAACCTTCTACAGAGGCACACACACAAAATAGAGAGCATTTTTATAGAACATTTAGAAGAAAAATCCTCAATAACCAGTCTTTCAAGGTCTGATTCTTGAAGGGTTATGCAGACAATACATTGTGTGATGCTACCAGAAAACCAGTTAGAAGATTTCTTTTCTCACATAAATTCCATCAAATTCATCATGGAAAAGGAGGATTGTAATCAGTCAGTTCCTTTCCTAGATGTCTGGGTAATAAGAAAGACAGATGGCTATTTAAAAACAACAATTTATAGAAAGTAGACCCATATAAACTGGTATTTGCATTTTTCTCTCACCACCCTATGAGCCAAATAATGTCAGTTGTCAGGTCTTTGAAATATCCTGCTACTACTATTCCCTCAGAAGAAGAAGACTACAAGAAGTAGACACAACTAGTCAGAAACAACCCAAAAAGACTGATAACAATGTAGACTCGAAAGGTTTTGTGGTTCTCCCCTTTATTCAAGATGATTTGAAAGAATAAAACATGCACTTACACATTCAAAGATTAAAGTTGGATAAAACCTCTGAGGGAAATAGGACAGCTACTTTCTCACACAAAACTTGAAGATCAAAAGTGTTTACCATGGGTGTTGTTGATGGGATATTTTGTCATAACTGTTCATTATCTTATATTGGCCAGATGTCCAACAATTTAGACACTTGTCTAAAACAACACAAAGCTTTTGTATGTCTTCCTCAACTTGAAAAGTTGGCATTAGCAAACCATGCATATAATAATAATCACAGGATAAACTTTGATGATATATTGATTCTTGCTGTGGAATCCAACTGTCATTGATGGTTATTTTTAGAATCTTACTATATAACCACTAAATCTACAAAGCATGAACAAGCATAGTGATTCTACAATACCTTTTATTTATAAAAATATCTTTCATCCAAGTGAACACTAATCAAATTGTTATTAATTGTTTGTATGCTTGTGCTGTTAATATGTTGATATAATAACTGCAATCTGTTAATTGTTGTTTCACTATGTGTGTGTTGCCTCTGTAGATTATAAAAACAAAAATTTAGGAGTAATAAATAATTTCGTGTTATGGAGCCTTTACTTATTAACTAGAATTGAAATATTTAGCACAGATTTCAGCTCAATAGTTAATATATAATAACTAATATATTTATCATTCTTATCTTTCCATGTGTATTACCAATGTCCCCAAACTACCCATTTTTTTAGAAAATGTGCTCTAATCTACACATGCAGTGAACACATCCAAATTTTACAGTTGCTATAAAATCTGAATTATTTATTCTTTTTGTTATCTGAAAAACTGAAAATTGGCTTTGTAGAAAATTAAATTCTTCAATTTGTATTTCAGTTAACATCTTTATGTTCTAGTTAATGAATATATGGTATTTCATTTTTATCAATTCTGATAGTTAGTCAATTATTACTTAGTATTTACCTTTTATTTATCATTGAACCTGTTTCCAAAGGCATAAAAGCTTTTCTATAGATTGTAAAATATTGTGTTCAGTGTTGTTATTTTTTATTTAAAAAGGCACTACTTAGTCTTCAAATACTTAAAATTAACAAAATCCTAGTTCCTTTAAATTCCTAGTTCCCAAAATCCTTTTCCATTATCTAATAGAGTGTGGTATATGTAACACAGTATTGTGTGGCAATAACTAGACAGTAATGTTTGATTATTATTTTTTTGGACCTATTTTATTGACCCAGTAAAAGTTCTTGTTGAAGTGCCATGGTTGTTGTTCTTGTTAGAACTCAAAATTGCTGCTTATAAACAAGAATGTGTATAATTCTTTTAAATTGTTGGGCTGTTAGTCTTTCATAAAATTCAATCACATACTTTGTAATTTAAAAGTTTTGTATACTTTTTTATATATAAAAGAATATATATATATGTATGAAATATATTTACTTTTTTTATTCTTTATTCTGAGTTATTACTGTTTACTTATGTTTTGTTTTTTCATTATAAAACAAAAAATGGAAATTTACATACAGAGTTGTTACATATATTAGTACACTTGTAATTAGTACACAATTTATATGTATTACTTGGTTGTGCTTACTCTATTATATTTATACCTACAATATATCTTGTTGGAAAACACATACATACTTTATCTTTTAATATTGCTGTATATAAATGCAGCAACCTTGTTAAATGAAAGGTATTGGAATACTCACAATTATTATTTATTTTATCAAGATAATTGAGATGTGGCGATATATAAAAAAAATTCAGAATAAGTGATATATATATTCCAGAAGCTTTGGTTTGTATAGTTGTTCATGTATCAGTAAAATATTTTCACACAGCATAAACATTTGTAAATATGAGAAATTAGAAATCTAACAAACTCAACATTTAGATTCTGTCAAACCTTTCATTTTCTCTTAATTCGGTTTCCACTGACTTCATTTTAATCTTTAAAATATAAAGGAACAGATTAAGGTTCAATGTTTTACAAATAACTATAAATTGAATTCAGAAAATGCTATGAAATGCCATGTCAAGACTGCTATTCACAATTTAAAAAAGTAGCCCAATGATACAAAATTATGCTTTGGTCATGGTTAGGGTCATGTGGTGCAATCGTTATATTAATCCGTTTTTATTGATGCAAGATAAGTGGTATACATTCAGTCACATTATCTTTTGATTTTCCAAAATATAAATACAAATTATTAGTATTGAACTTTTTATTGTCTACTTTAAATCATTTTTAATATGTTATGTGCCTTCTGTGAAAGCAAGGTTTTTATTTGGGGATTTTAATATATTTTAAAGTATACAATAACTCAAACTCTATCAAATTTTATTATATGGATTACTATATGTTTCAATATATTACTTCTTCAAGGTAATTAAGATTTATTAATAAATAACATGTTTCTAAATTAGTTTAATCACTTTAATTTTTAGTTATTGATTTTATTGGGATTCATTTTAATATGTGTATATTATGTACCTTTATAACATTTGTTTATCTTTATTATATAGCATTGTATACATTATTACTATATTATCTACTCAATAGTTATAAATATTATTCTTATTTTTAGGCTTGACAAATTAAAAAATAATGGAAATTTATAATTCTATAGACTATTGGTTACTTTTGAAAAGCTAACGATGGCAAGGTTTCCTTTCTCTTTTTCAAATGATAAATATTTTTCTTCATTTTGTAACAGATCAAGAGCTTATATGGACGTGGAAAGTGTTCGCAGTGGCAGGAGCGAGCGCAGTGATCGTTCCCATCGCTCACACCGCTCTCGACACGGGGGCAGCAATGGAGGCAACAACTACCCCAACTATCACGGGAACAAGGGCGCCCCCCCTGCTTCCTCTCATCAACAGTACATGCCCCCCTTGGGCACCGGTGGGGGTGGACCTCCCATCTCCATGATGCCGCTCTATCCTCCCACCGTACAGCCTCTCCCCACTACCTGGGGCGATGTCCAACAACAGTATCAGTTCTACCAGTCACCACCGCCATCCCAGGTTGGGATGCCCCCCGCTCGACCTCCCGTTTCTCAACACCAGGACTACAACAATCCCCAGGCTGTGCCACTCAGTATGGTCCCAGCCATGCAGTTACAAGCGGTCACAGCGGCTGCGGAATCGCAACACCAGCAGCAGCAGCTTCAACTTCAAGGAGGGAGCGAGGTTGGTGGGAGGGAAGCCGAACGAATAGAGGCGCAAATCCTTCCGCAAGACGACAACTGGGGTGAAACAGGGACCGCACACACGGGGGCCACCAGTGAGACTGGAGTGAGCATCGATATGGAACGGGCAATGATTCGGGATAGTGTGGTTGATGAGGACTCCGAAGGCTTTGACTGTGCCCGATCCATGGGTATCGCGGTGGCGCTATGCCTTGGGTTGGTTTCCTTCCTTTCGCCTATCGTGATGGTCGTCCTGCCAAAGATTGGCCTTCTCCAGTGGCAAACTGCTACTTGTACCCCAGCCTGCGAGGGACAGCTACTTAGCCTCGCCTTCAAACTCTTGATCCTCCTGTTGGGAACCTGGGCTCTGTTCTTCCGCCGGAATCATGTCTCAATGCCTCGAGTTTACATCTTCCGCGCACTCATCCTCTTCTTTGTCTTTGTGGTGACTTTCTCCTTCTGGCTCTTCTATGGAGTTCGCATACTCGAGAAGAAAGCCTCGGACTACTATAACATTGTACTCTTTGCAGTGAGTCTCACCGATGCCCTTCTCTTCATACATTATCTCGCAATTATTCTCTTGGAAGTTCGTCATCTACAAACTCGCTACAGTATCAAGGTTGTTCGTTCACCCGACGGGGAATCACATATCTACCGCTTGGGGGAGATGTCTGTTCAACGAGCTGCTGTTTTTATCCTTCAACAATACATCACAGATTTTCAAGTAAGAATTACTTTACTTACGTATTCATGTATGTATATATTATTATAGGAAACTTCGACTAAAACAAAAGCTCCCCATACAACATTTTATTTTATTTTTAGACTTTATTCAACATTATAGGTAGGTACATTTTATACCTGTCGCTTCAATTTTATAACTTTTTTGAAAATAATTTTATTATTTTAAAGTCGATATTTCTTGTATAAATTTAGTAATAATTTAGTGCTTAAAAACACGACCGCAGAAATAATCGTTGCTGATCAAATTATTAGAAATACTTAAAACATTTGATATATCCACCGCGAGTTGAAGTAACTGCCTTAATTTGGAAGCCCTCAAATTATAAAATTATAAACAGTTTGGTGTTGTCTAAGCCACATTAAAGCGTCACATCAGCTCTAAGATCTGACACCTTCAGTTTTTAATGTTACTATATCTGAATTCCCTGCTCCTCCGCTTATTCTGTGCATAATGTGGAAAAGCGAAATGAATTATGAGCAAAACCGACTAGTTTTACAACATTTATATACAGAATAAATACACAAAATAAGAATTACGCAATGACCAGTTCACAGACCCAGACATGCTCATGCATAGATTATATTATTCAAGATCTATGAGTCTAACTCATCACATTGTGTTACCTACTCACAGAGTTACTCACTTATTCATTTAATATGCTAAGGCTGGGAGACCAACTTGTGTGTCTAACAGTTGTAGTTACTATCATCACACCTAAACTATTGACTAAATAGCTTTAAAACGAGATATAAACAGCCTCCGAAGTTTGATTTAAATTTAATTCAACACCTTCAAATTCATTTATGAAGATAAATTGCAAACTCTTATTGTGAGAAATCCATTATGTGGCAATGAGGTAGCGTTTCTTATTGTCAGGAGTCGTATATATTTAGATATATATAATTTATTCCACACAAATTACCTTCTATGAATGCTGGAAAAAGCTTTTGGGATAAATATGGTTTAACTGCAATTTTATTAGTTATTTTTTATACTTTTTGAAACTTGTTTGGTTTCTTAAGTGGTGTTGTGCATTAGGCAATCCTTCTTAGTAGCATTGTAGCAATACGATGTAAATGGGCTAGATATTGGAACGTTTTCCTTCTAATTTAATCGATATATCTGAGTCTTACACTAGTGTTGAACGCAATTTTGGTCTCTCTATAATTGTAGCGATCGGCAGGCGTTATGAGCTCTCACAGAAATGATGACACTACTTTTACTAAGTTGCGTAGTGAAACTTTCCTCTTATATAAAAGTATTATTAGTGTTCCAAAAGTAGACTTGGTTATTTAGCTAGCTTATGGCAGTCATGTTAGTATTATAGGGAGGCTACTCCAGCACTGTGGAGAGGATATCTCCAATTTGTCCAGGCTATACTATGTTATTGATTCTTGTGTCAATTATTGTTCTACCTGTCTTGTTAAGCGTGATTATTTAAACTATATTATGGAACTTATCAAGTAAAATATACAGCAAAGCAATACATATTATACAGGTATCTATTATATAGTCTTAATCGATGTATATTAGCTGCCATATATTTAATATTTCTGCATTTTCGGCACTCCATTATGGTCTATTATAGGAGGCACTTCTTTTCTATATTTTAATTCTTGATTCAGTGATTGTTTTGCATGGTTTGGCTATCGTTCAAGTGTGGTACTGGTTATATAGGTGGATGGAGTCATTAATTTTCTTTAAATACCCACGCGGGGCAACGCTATTTCTTTCTATATAGAAGAAGAGTTTACTGTTGTGTGAGTTTTTTTTTCTTAAATATTTCCCAATTATGTTAGTTTCACTGAGCAGAATTTTGGAAGAAATGGTGAGTCTTGCTCCCAAGAGATGACCACCGTTTCTTTCCTATGCCCAGTAATGTTTCCTTTTTAGTGTGCATCTTTCCAATTATTATATTTGAGTGTGTTTTCTGGTGCTTTTGAACTAAATGGGTGTTAGTCATACGTCTACTCTACTGCAATGCCTCCTCAACTGACTAAACTACCTACGTAGTTCGATATTACCATGAGAAGTTCAATAAAAGAGAGAGAGAGAGAGAACGCATTGGAGCCTTCAAAGTGATAAGAATTCACTCTCTCTTCGTTGGTAACACGACATTCGGCCGGAGATTCACCGCATGCATTCAATTTCATGGTGTCCTGCGGTTATCCATTAAGAGAAAATTCATCCTTCACCCATTTTATAACCTACAACGAATTCTTATTTTTTTCTAAATTTTGTGTTTTACTTATTCTTATTAGTGTTCCGACTTCTTTAATTATGATGGATTGTTTAGTTGTTTTCTTAAACTGTTTTTAATTTTGTTTTATTTTAAATAAATAATACAGTAAATACGTTATGTTCTGAAGAGTTTATAGAATTTCATTATTGAAAGATTAAAAGGAAAACAAGGAAACGTTAATTTGCTTTTTTATGAGTAACAACTTCTATTATTGATTGTTTAATGTTCTTTAAAGTTAGAAATTCTTCATAAATATGTATATGCGTGGGTTTTTTGGTTCTTAAGTGACTTGCTTTCTCAGTAGCGAATGAATTATTCATGAGAGGCAGCATAACTTTTCTTGTATTCAAGATGTTGCTTTTTTAAGAGGGGAATGGGGGGACGGGGGTTCTGTCTTATCTGCTCACGGAGTTTGTGCTTTGAGCGACCACCTTTAACTTATCTGAACATATACTGTAAAGCGGTTTTATAGAAAGATAGAGAAGTTTTATTCCATATTTAATTCTCACATTTACTTTTTTACCACTGCTGCCTTCCGCCTCAGTATAATATATCATACATATGTATTTATTTTTCCAATAAGAGATTGATTTCGTTCTTTTCCCCGCTTCTCTGCCGAGATGACTGCCTAGTTAGTATTAGTTCTATAGTCGTCGATGGAGAAAGCCTTGTCCGTTTGTCTGATCTTTTTCTCTTCTGCCTCGCCTGCCCGCCGTACTTACATTCTATATAATTGTTTAATTCAAAAACTGACTTACTAGCAACTAAGGTTTACTAACAACTCTCTAGCACTGAAGAGTTTGAAGGAGAAGGGAGGTTAGTGTTGTAGTCTTGCTACAATATCGGATAAAGCGAGAGGGATGCATGACTCAGCTCCGTCTATTTACTACTGACAATAATTGTAATATGAACGAGGTGAGAAGTCGGCTTGCTTCCACCCACCCCCCATACCCTCCTCTCCCCCCCCTAGCCTCCCCGTACCCCTCTTGGACTGGCCTTTCTGTCGCGTCTATCTATTAGTACGATCTAGTTTCAGAATGTCGTCAAGCGAACTAGTAAGTAAGCCAGTGGGCGCGGGTAAAGCTTATTATAGTATACTGTGCATCCAGTCTCTAGTCATCATAGTTTATTCACTGTACTGCGTTTTGTCCCACCTTTCTTTTCTTTATCGAAACTTTGGAAATACATAAATAGATATCCCTAAGTTTAATTTAACTATCTGTGAATCTTGATGATACTTACTATATAGTTCTCAATATCATGAGACAAAAACATTACTTATTAGTCACTAACATCATTAGTTACGTGTATTATATAGGTTTTCAAGATCCATTGTAGAAAATATCAGATCAAAAGGACAAATGTACATCAAACATACATATATCCCAAATTTTAATGAACATCAAATTTATAAATAACGTAATCGAATACGACAGTTTGTTGAGTATATATTACATATATATGCGTGCTTATTGAACACAGGTATAATTTGATGACTATTTTTATACATTTGCTGTCTACTAATATTTTGAATTCATATTTGATATACGTAGGTCGATTTTGTCTGATATTTCTGTGCATTTAATCAAGAAAACCCAGGCCATACTAATCTGTGTGTTAACTATAAAACCAATTTTATGGTGTGTACTGCAGTGTTAACTTCAGATTTTCCCGTGATGATCATGATCAAACCTCGGAGACTCCTGTGCTTCTGTCAATCATTTTTAGTCAGTCATATTAATCTAGCTCTTTCTAACTAACAAAATTTACTTACTTGTTAAATACCTTTTACATTTTACTGTATAGCTTATTTCTTAATTGAGAAAGTAATTTTGTGTGAGCCAATATACATAGTAAAGAGGAGTTTAGCAATGCATGCATAGATGGCATCTTGTTTTAGATTACTGGAAAAAGACAGCAATGTATGTATATAGCTTGAGGTGAAATCGAAAGACTTCGATCATTGTCTTCGTCAATGTATGATATTCAAGTCAGTGGAGCACATATGTTTACATTTTCAAAAAGTACCCGAAGCGAGATTTATCTTGTGTTTCACAATAATTTACAGAGACTAGTTATATATATGTTTAATACAGATTTATAAGACTATTTTTGCTCTGTATTAAAAGGTATCGAATAGGATTGAAGCAAATGGCGTTCACACATTATAGCTTGCATATATCTGAGTAATATTTATTTCCAATATATCATTGTTTTGTAGTTTTCTGTTTACGCCATTAATAAAATAATTGTATATTACTACTCATGCTGAGAGAAGAATGGATACTATTTGGAATGGTAGGTGATGGGAGGTTTTCAAGACAGGAAAATGTGACTATATGGCACTAGAGAAAGCAAGCATATCCATTTGAGTAAGAGGTGTGGTAAACTTAAAATGTTGAAAGGCATATTTAACCTTTAATATTTGTGTATATAAATGTATAGCCAATATTTAATATTATTCATACTGGACATTATCTATAATTTAGCCAGTAATGCTTACCGTTCTTGATTAAATTAGCTTCATAGGTACTTAAAAATGAATCTATCCTCCTATCGGAAAGTATTGAAATACCTTCAAATTGAGAATAGACGAAGCGTGGTATAATAGTTTGCACATTTATTTGAAACTGCTGCTAATCCGGAGCCGAGAAGTAACCGAGATTTCCTCTTTATAAAAACTACAATCAGTTTCCAACTTCAATTTTGTATTATATCCATTTGAGGTTTGTTTAGAGTTTTTAAACTACCTGACTGAAGTGGATGTGTGGAAGAAGATAAAAAACGACTGAAAGTTCTAAGTTAGAGGCTGACAATTAGAAGCTGAGAAAGTTTGAAAAGTGTCGTTTCAAAAAGTCTTAGAATTGATAGAATAATGCATATGTTTACTTATAATATTTATATGCTTAAAACTATTTTATGATTATTTATATATATGATAGAAGGATTGAATAAGTGTTGTCAGTGAGACATACAAGGGAATTAGGAAGAAACCCGTAAAGGTCAACGCAGGTTGGCGGACTTGAATCAGCGAGAATAAATGAGTTTTTTGTCATTTATGTACCTTTATATTTGGAATTTTATTGAGTAATAGTGGATTATTATTTTTAATGTTATACAGAATAATTAAAGAAAATTCCGAAACACTAGATGTCGTGGTTGACGAAAGTGCATCAACCTAAGCACTTCGCGTAAGATATTGTGAATCGGAAGTCATCAAGAAATCTTGCTGTGCCAAAAAGACTTAGGATATTCACATATGCATAGCTCTCTTCTATCCTATATTCTTGATCTTATAGATCTGATAAAAAATATATTTGTTGTAAAGTATCATTAACTAAAAGATGACTTTTTATTGACTTGCTATTTTTTTATAAATTAGCTGCGGCAACACCAGCGCAATACTGTTGTTTAGTCATATATGTATAGTTGAGGCATTGATATCGCCTTAATTAGTATTGATATATTCATATATGTATACAATGTATATCCTGAGAGCTAACTTGAGGCAATGGAACTTTACTGTTTGCAAAGTAGGTGTAGAAGTATTTCTGATGTCTCTCAAGAAATAGTCGCTGTATAATTTCCCATTGGTAGCATGTACTGGCGTTGGCGAATGTAACTTCCTTGATGGAACTGATATATCGTTCGTGTCTCACCTCTATGTTATTACTAGAAGCCACCGTAACTGGGCCCATCAACCTCAAGTATACATGGGTAGTGCAGTATAGGTAACCCTGTAACCCACACATATAGTTGCTCCTGGAAGCTTGGGAAAGTATTCACTTTTCCTTCATCGTCATCTTGTTGTAGTAGGCCAAGGTGGTAGTTTGTGGCTGGATTAGTTGGTTCTCGTGCTAGATCAAATGCCTTCTTTTGCCCCTCTTCGACCGACCGTCAAAATGGTGTTTCCGAATGGGTACTGTGCGTGCCTTTGGGCATACCCATTCAAGCCACCACCACCACCACTGATCTACGCTACATACACATGAAGTTATGAAGGGCGAAGGCCAGGGGGGGGGGCGTACACTCTTTAGAAAACTAGTTTTGTGGTTTGATTGTATACACATGTGAGTGTATAAATCTTGCTGTATGCCCGTCAATGTATATATATTTAGTAGGTAATCTGTTTGCTGTATGTGGGAATTAACCTTCGGAATTCTCGCCCACTTGATTCAGTCAGGTGGAGGAGGCGCTACACCTGTATCAATCTCTCGCCATCTTCTTCTTACTTACTTACTTACTAGTCTAACCCCGCCATTATAACCACTGCCCTGCTACTGCGTGTATGTATGCTATAATTTGGCATGAATGTATGTAGTGTGCATTTTCTTCCCGTAATATGTCAGCTGAAGCGGTGCCTGCTTGCCTACAATTCCCCAAAATGTAGTTGGAAAGCCTCAGCCGGAATTCTATCCATGTAGGCATATTTCAAGTTCCTCCCGAGTAACTATACTTATGCCCCCCCCCCCCTTGTCCCGCTCGCTTAGTCAGCCTGGTATATCATCACATTGCGAGTAGATAGAAGAGGATTGAATGGGATCCTGCGCGTCAACTTCTATCTAGGATGGGGTTGCCTTTCGTGTACATGTCTTTTGCTTTGACTACCGTCTTCCCACTCGAATTGTTCCATGTTTTCCTCAATACCTAATATAATATCCTGTATTTGGGCTTGCTGACTTGTGTTTGTGTACATTCATTTGAACCCTGCTCATATGTCGGTCTGTCTGTGTGTACTGCAATGTTTGTTAACTCAGACAGTCTCCAGATGGCATTAAAGCGTACTCCTTTTATAAACTACCGAGTAAAGTATGATGCCGATGTGAAGAACTTATTCGACGATGGTATATATATCCATGGTATATCTGTTTCTTCTGCTAGTTCTGCATATATAGTAAAAAATGTAACGGCTCACATTGCTATTAAATGGGGATATATGCATTATTTTTGCTGTGTGTATATATAAATTGACCTACATAATGATTATACTGCTGCTGGTACCAGTGTTATGTGTAATTCTTCCACAATTTACACACATGCAAGTAATGTATTGCTAGGCAAAATAGTTTTTATTTTCTCCCGAGACTTTCTGTTTTGTAAATGTGGACTAAAAAACAATTTTGCAAGATTTGTATTTTATAATCTATCAGACTAAATTTAAATGATGTCAGCTGGTTCTGTTGTCTGTAATAATTACGTAAATTTGTTTATAATAAATATTATATTTTAGAAATTAACCAATTTTTAAAGAAATGTTTCTCTTTTTCCAAATTTGCGTACAATTCCCTCAAATGTACAATAGATTTATCCTCATCACCCCGCCCCAATGCTTTGTATACTTTCTTTACACAAGCTAGAACTGTCTAATACATAATATATGCTTCTTATATAATTTGGATGAAATAGTCACAACACTTTTATATTAAAAGATTAGGGTCAATAGTGACTTAAAATATGTTAAATAAGTTATTTTCTGTAGATTTCGATGTTTATATATTTTTGTCTTTTATATATTTACTATAGTTTTCTTCAACAAATTAATAAACTTTGCAAGTCAGATGTTTCTATTAATTGCAGATTTTAATTAAAATTTATAAGTGCTTATATAGGAATACATATTCATACTCTTTTGTATATTTGTATTTTTTAAGCTAACATGCAAAATGTTATGAATCGCAGTTTTTCGTGTTTGTTTCGATTTATCGGTCGCTATAGTTACAATATTTCTCAGAGAATAAAAAAACATCGGATGCTGTATATATCTTACTTATATGAAGTACATAATATGATAATGGCAGTCTATATGTTGTACTTAGGTGTTATATATTATAAAGATATTATATCAGAATGCACTAGACTTCAGCGTGAGTAAATAACTGATAATCGCCCCGTCAGACGTAGAAGTTAGATTTGATTACACGTGACGTAATCTCGCGCTCTATATATAGATGTTATATTGAAGACAATTGGTGAGCCGTGTTCTTTTGATAAAAACTTTGATTCGTTTAAAAGAGTCTTTCCAATTATATTTCTAGGACAGCGACGACAACAAAGACTGAATTATTCGATGAAAATAACCACGTCATCATATTTTGCTCTCGACTGTAAATTGTAATGTGCAATTATTATATTATAGTACTGAACGGGCGACTTATTTTCAAATCAAAGATAGCAGCTAGAACACACGGTTCATCTGGTTCTTCACCCGCATGATCTTGTGATTACACCACAACCAAATGCTTTGAGATCTTCTATTTCCATGCGTCTTTCTCTGGCGATGATCCATTACCCGTATAGTTCGCAGTATATCAACAGATTTCCACCATTTCGGTTGTAATAAACAAACATATTTTCTGAGTATATTTATTTCCCACCTGGAGACTGATTTCTTTGAATAGAAGTGAATGAATATTAGAATAAAATGCACCTTCATTCGTGTATTAGACTGTTCATCTATACAGCTATATTCATCTTTATAGAAGTTATGTCGCACTAATATACCTACAACCTCAAGAACACACTGGTATGTGAGCGACAAAGTTTATTTACCTAATTCAGTTGATCCACATTGACTGCAATAGGTTTCTTTCTATGGGGAGTATGCAATTGATTAGGCTCCCTTTTATCCATCATGTTATGTGCGGAACGTTATTCAATATAATGTAATTTCACTTAAATATAGAATAAGTTATTTAATTTAATTACCTATATAAATGTTCTTTTATATTGAATTATCCATTTTGAGATTACTAGATTTGATTATGCAGTAACGGAAACTTTTAACCATACAAATATTGTGCCTCGTTTTTCACCTCAATAAGGTACACGACTTATTGAATGCCGAGGTTTTGTATTAATTTTGCTTGTATGTGTCTGAATTTTTATATATTAGACGTGTATATATATATATATATATATTAAAATTGTAAATGAATTTAGTTTTATACTACTTCAGAGAATTATAATGTTGATTGTTAGGAGGCGGTTTTCTCAAAACAAAACTTATTATAGGTTCCTATAGTAACTTTTCTCCTTTGCTTAATTTAATTGTTTTAATGATTTAAGGACTGGCGTATGAGCGATTTCTTTGGCTTTAATATATTTCATGTCTGGGTATATAGATGATCTTTTACGGAGATAAACTGGAATGAACTATAACTATATCCGCGCTCTCCATTACAGTATAATCAGATAGCTATCTCCGATACTAGATGGGATCCTTGTTTATATTATAATCATAACTTAGTTATAGAGAGAAGAAACGACTTACCTATATCTGGCTATCAGAATCGACGGAATAACTCTTTTTATCTTCTCTATAACTTCCAAAGAGGCCGCTCTGTTTGCCAGTTTCCTTTATAATGTTTTACTAAAAAGTCTTTGGTTTATAGTGAAATGAAGAGACTACTGAAACTTAAAATTTATCTGCCACATATATGATAACAATTGTGCTCTTCTAGTTGTGGTAGAAAGTATATATTGCAAGGTTTTACACATTTGATTAATTACAAATTATAGTATATAGTGGTATGCTTACTTAGACAGCAGATGAAGCGCAATTCTTATTATGGTGGATAAATTTTAATTTCTGCGCTATTTATTTTAGCTTTTCGCAGTCACTTTGTTACGATTCAATAAAACGAAGTTTTTTCTAAAAGTAATTGGTATAGATTTTCACACGCCAAAACATGAAAGTTATATACAGTTATTTAAAATGGTTTAAAAGATTAGAATTGCTAAAGTTATTATTAATTGTTTAGGTTTTTCTAGTTGACTATCTCTCCCTGTGTTATGGATTTTTTTACAGAAATCCCATCATTGATTATATACCAATTATTTTTCCAATCGATTCGATTGTGCTACTTTAACCTTATAGGAATGTCTACAACCAAATAATAAAGTGTGTTCCCTAAATTATCCTTCTTAATAGTAACTTCAAAAAGCACTCTCACATTCAGCAAAGCTAATTATCCAGACTGTTTTCATGAAACTTTTAAAATCGTCTCTCTTACAACGTATAAGGTGACCGATTGAGCCGAAATTTGGCACAAATAGAACAGGGACCCATAGGAACAAATTTGACATGATCAATGACAGTTATCATGATATCCATTTTTGGATTTAATACAAAATATAACAATATATTAATTCGAATTTATTTGCATCTACCTATATATAAAATGTATCATAGGGGGTTATTTTATTATTTCAGTTACGTACTAACTAGTTTGCATATATCGTACATATTTCGATGTTTTTGTGAACTTTTGCCTTCTGTATATTACAACGTTTCATTGTTCACTGGGTTTTTGTATAAATTTCGTAAATAACGCCGGAAATGCATATATCTTCAATATTATTTTATCTTTGAACTTATTTTTTGTTTTACCTTACATTTTTGCCATCGTTTTTCTTTTGATTTAATAAATTATTATTTAAATTTGTACACGCCATATAGCCGACATTTCACAATTTCTTTTAAGCGCTTATTAATAGGGCTAAATCATTTTTTCTGTTTGTCGTATTTGCTATATATATTTATTTAAGTTTTATTTAACGCATTCAAAGAGTGCTTCTGACGCAGTATTCACATAGTATAAGTTGCACGGGGCTTCTTGTTGAGATAAAGCAATCTAACTGTTTATGTTGGTGACATTAACGTACTTACAGTAATAATTACTGTTTTTGTTGTATACTATAATTACAGTAGTTTACACTACAAATGAAATGAAACCTTGTAATTTAAATTATTTTGATTAAAGAATCAGCAGGTTCTAATTTTTTGTTAATTCTTCCAGTTGTGCACATATTTTGTATGTTATAAAAATTCTCTTAAAGCACGATGTCTGTAAGTGTGGCCTTACTAGTAGATACCTAATATTGTGCTCCAGCCATTTAAATTTTTGATTAACCACCTTAATATATTTGTTCATAGTTCAAAGGACGTTAATGTCCTAGTCCTGTGTGCATATATTATATGAACGAAAATAGTTTGAAGCTAGTCGCTACACACACTCCCTTTAGTCAAGTATGCTATACCGTTCAGCTACTTAACTACCTTTAAATATTAATAATTAGTATATGCGTGTATTCCGATATTATTTTTATGCACACTCCTGGTCATTTGACTGTATCGCGTATGTGTGGTGGTACATTTGGAAGTTGTGTCCAATATCGTTATCCATATATGTACTATCGAGGCCGGCCTTAGTATTGCTTTAGTTTATGGCTGATCTGCAGGATTCTATGAGGAATTAGCCGCTATTTCTGTGTCTATAAAATCTATATGTGTCTGCATGTATATTGCAGACTGCTAGTGGGTAGTCAAATGAATTATTTAAAACCTAAAATCCTTTAGATAAGCCTGTTTTCATTTTCGTTCAAGTGTTCTATTTATTTTACAAATAACATCCTATATTTATACAAAACATGTGTACAAAACATTTCGTTTATGTATATGTATGTATACGGAAACGAATTATTATCTAATTTTATGGAAACTAATTTCTAATCCACGAAACGTCTTATAAACATGTTCATGATATGCATTTAGCTTGTATATCGTGCACACTTTTATACTAACTTGGTACCTTATTATTCATTTATCAACCTTTGCTACACGCTAACTTTTTTGATAATACTGTTATCGTCTTCCGTGCATGTGTGTAGTGCGATCCTAGCTGGAAGAAGGGTATAATATCTGGTTTCTTACCTAGCGCTCAGTATTTCATTAAGAAATCATCGATTTATAAGCATTTTCTGCAAATATAATTATCCTGTGTAGTTTTTTATAATTATTTTAGTCGCTTTTTATGTGATAAATGTTCTTCGAATCTGGTTAAGAAGAAAACTGTCTCTATATAAATGCCATTATTCCAATCTAGGATATCTTTATCTTCAAGAGAAATAAAACTTGAAAGTATTACTGTTGTTTTCAAAACTTTTAAAATAACAATTATACAACTTATTAAACTCACTACATCCTCAAATTTTGATATTATATATCAACTGAAATGTTTGGTGAACCCAGATCTTACCATATGATCCAGATCTTAGCTATATATATATACGGACAAAACTGAACAACAATTGTTCTCGAGATTCACCCAACATAAAAATGTTTAATTAAATGCAGCCGATAACTTAGGCTTATTAATACCATTTAATGCATTTTAACAATTGCTATAAAATCTTCTGTCTCAGATCAATTTAATGCATCTAAAGTTTAATAATCTATACCTATTCTTAAAATTGAGTCACAATATTGGAAATAAAATGAGGGAAGCGCATGCATTAAATATTCCATCGTATCATAGCGGTAGCTAATTTATGTTAAATATCTTTTAAGTCTCTCCTTTGTATCCTGCAATCGGAATTTTTTCGAATAGTTTGTTTTCATTGTTGTCTAATATTTATATCATATACATATTATGTTTTCTGTCTTTTTCTGTAGCAATACTCTGCATTTGTTTATTAGTATTCGTATTGATATTAATCCATTGTAATAACTGACGAGGCAGAAAGTATCTTTCAATAAATGGTGGAAATTATAGTTTGCTTTGCTGACCAATGAAAACGCTACTTTTCAGGTGTACAACCCTTACCTGGCGAATGCGCCCCATCGACGCAGTCACCACCACCACAGCAGCTCTCGAGGCGGTGCTGGCGGTGGCAGGAGTGCCGGAGGCGGGGGCGATGGGGACACGAGCGGCAAGTACAAGTTCTACGGTGTGGACGGGAGCAATGTGGACACGGCTACCGGCGCTGACTCCCAGACTGGGGGTGTTAGTGGAGCCAATGGAGGCCCAGCTGTGTCCAGGTCCATGCGCAGTGGCAGTTCTCGAGGCAGCCGAAGCACACGGCCCGCATCTGAGCGCTTCTATGAGGAGGCCGAGTACGAAAAGCGGGTCCGGAAGAGAAAGGCACGGCTGATGGCGGCTCTCGATGAGGCTTTCACGCACATCAAGCGAGGTGGTGGGCACTTAGGTCAGTATCTATATCGATTAGGTGGAGGATCGAGTCCCATTAGTTCGGTATTATTAATAAACTATACTATATAGAATAAAATGCGATTGTGGTTTTTTAGTATTACATGAGTTAATATACTGAAAGTCTTGTTGACAAGTGTGTGTGAGTTTTTACACTTTTAAAGAAAGCGCCTAGATAACAGAATCGTTTAAGAATACCATTTCGGGGTTACTTATTGATGGGGCAATAAACAAACCTCAAAAATACACTATTTACAAATCTCGAATGAATGAAGTGCTGGTTTACATAATATTAATATATAGTAATTTAAGCGAATTTAACTTTGAGAGAAAAGCAAGACCACTTTTATGCCTTTTGATATATATCCCAAATCTAATACATATATACTTGATAAGTAAGTATCCAGCTTTAGTTATGTTTCCTTTCTCCTCTCTGAGTAGACTAGACTGTATTGTTGACACCATGAGGAGAATCCAATTCATACTTGCCGCCTTTTACTCGCTTATCCACATTCCAACTTTCTGACTCCCGATAACGCCTGATGCCGTATATAAAGTATATCCGGCTCTAAAATGTTCCTGTACTTTCACCCTGTCCCACTTTCTTTCCTGTTCCTTTACTATTTGACGTTTGCTTTGATTTATATGAAATTGGGGTATATATTTTATCCCTGCCACTTGTACTATGGAGCGGAGCCAGTTCCAGCACCATTTCCCCTTCGCTTCCATAATACTATTCCAATTATTGGATTGTTTTCAGTAGTGGCAAGACGCCAATGTATCATTCTCAGGAAACAACAGACTCGTCGTTTTCTCTGTTGTTAGGGAGTGTTGTTAGGGATACCAGGCTATTTCATTGTTTGAATCGATAGGATAAATACTGATGAATACCCTTATTTGCTTAGTATGGCTCCATATTTCGTTTGTTTCGATTGAATACTGGATGGGATGAGGAATCGATTGAATACTGGATGGGAGTAGGAATCGATTGAATACTGGATGGAAGGAGGAATCGATTGAATACTGGATGGGAGGAGGGATCGATTGAATACTGGATGGGAGGAGGAATCGATTGATACTGGATTGGAGGAAGAATCGATTGAATACTGGATGGGAGGAGGGATCGATTGAATACTGGATGGAAGGAGGAATCGATTGAATACTGGATGGGAGGAGTAATCGATTGAATACTGGATGGGAGGAGGAATCGATTGAATACTGGATGGGAGGAGGAATCGATTGAATACTGGATGAGAGGAGGAATCGATTGAATACTGGATGGGAGGAAGAATCGATTGAATACTGGATGGGAGGAGGAATCGATTGAATACTGGATGGAAGGAGTAATCGATTGAATACTGGATGGAAGGAGGAATCGATTGAATACTGGATGAGAGGAGGAATCGATTGAATACTGGATGGGAGGAAGAATCGATTGATACTGAATGGGAGGAGGAATCGATTGAATACTGGATTGGAGGAGGGATCGATTGATACTGGATGGAAGGAGGAATCGATTGAATACTGGATGGGAGGAGGGATCGATTGATACTGGATTGGAGAATTGAGTTTGGCATCATACATTATAGCATTACAACACAATTGGAAGAAAACTTTCATGTTATATGCAAATAATTCGTAATTTTCAAAAACTTTTAGACTTGATTCTATGAAGCAGAAATTTCATATGTAACGAAAATTGTTATGAAAGTACCTATTCCCTTATTATGTACTTTGTTCGATATTTATTTTATTTTATCCAAAACTATTATTCTGAAAAATTCAGTAAATGTAGGTAAGTTATAGGTATGTTTATTATGCTACTGCTTAGCTAGATTTTGTGTAAAAAGAATTGATAAAATATTCAACTCTGTACTTTAACAAAGATTGGTAATTGTATTAATAACTTTTAACGTGTATTTAAGCGTTCTAAATATTCTATTTATAAGCTACTCAAGATTAACAAATGCTTGCGTTCTCCAGCTCATATAGTATTATAATAAGTTCCATGTATTTATTTCTTATTTAATTACACAAAAAAATGGGAGTATCCAAGTTGCCTTGCTTAGGTATTTATCCTTCCAGTTTGTAACCCGCATTAAATCGATTCTTGGGCTTCTCTAAATCACTATAGATTGTATTGATCCCTTTCCGTTCTCCTCCCTATTTCTAACATTTTTTATGGGATTCGAGTGAAACAAATATTTTAGAGCAATTGTGGTACAAATTCATGTTACATTACTACCTACACTGCAGGCTTTATCAGTCTAAGACAGCTATATAATATTATGCTATATCAAACTCTGTCCAGTCACCCAACATCTGTCTACAGTCTGTCTAGTATCTATAGCAATATAGTAACGCAGTGGGTTAGGCAATGCCATAAGTAGGCTCACAATATGCACTCTCATGGATGAAACAATAGAATCGGCGGTTTGTCTTGGGGATTTGTTCTAGAGCAATAATATGAAGGCCTCTTTGATTGTACCGCTCCTGCACTGCGTAAAACTCTCTCAAAATTCCAGTCACTTTGAAATAGCTAGGGAAGAAGGAATAAGAGAGTCAGGGGGACTGGTGGTTGCAGTGTGTCGCGCCAATATAGACATAAAAATGGCGTTCAAGAAGTTTGATAATATGACATATTGACGTGAATGGGTGTTGAGATGGAATACCTACGCTATAGGCTACAATGGAAACATTGGGGCTCTTTTGACCCTCTTTTATGCCACACGTTAGTCTATTTTGAGCTTGGGTATAATATGTTATAGTATAAAGTGACGACATTGATTTAGTCTGTAGGTTGTACATATATATGCCTTTATTTTGACTGCAATCACGAGGAATTCTGATAAATGTGTGTAATGAGTGCAGTGTACCTTGCAGAATATGATATTATGCATACTATCATGACTACTTCATTGAGAATAGAAAGGGTCTCAACTGATGAGTAAGATGACCAACTTTTTGTAGTGTGTAAGTAGGATTCGTGAATTGAGGCACTGCCTTGCCCGGACCGGTCCGCCCGCATATTCAATCATTCATTGCCATTTACATTTGTTTCTTTTCTCTGTCGTTAGCTATATATATAGATGCGGGATATATTAATTCCTTCGGTCATTCAGTTGATCTGTATATAACGTTAATTAAGATTAATGTGTGTGTTTTATGTTGTGTATCATAGTCTACTATGTGTAAATAATGTATGCCAAGAGGGTAATTATTATAATTTGCGACAACTTATGTCTACCTATACTTATAGACACTCATGGGGCATAGATAGTCTACTATAGCTGTATATAATGCAGAGCTTTTCATTTAAGGCCACGCATTTTTCAATATCTACTGTAAACAAACCAATGACTTGACTTGAAAAAATGTATCACTTTTTCGGTAAATTGTGCAGTTGATGTAAGTTTTAAAGGGCGGCTTACTTCAATTATTATTTAACCGAATTTGTACTTATACAACAGTTTTTGGTGTTTATTTGCATAAATAATACTCTGATTAGAATGCACTGGTTTAGTATGTACATAATTATTGAAGTGTATATTACTAAAATACGCGTATTATTTATTTTACTATATTTTGTATAATATTCTACATTCTGATTCTGATACAATTGCTTATTAGAAATATACTTTTCAGAATAAATGAAATATTTCATGAGTGTTATTATTATTGGAGTAACCTGAAGGTTACCATGTTGTGTTTTTTGACCATTTTTGTACGAATTGTTCTTCTACTTAAAAAGATATTAAGCAAATTGAGGATAATATAATATTGTCGATAAGAAAGATGTTATTTATCAACTTTGACAAATTCATACTTTTTTCTGTAAAGAGTCAAAAAA